>BJKM01000307.1:311924-399424 GCA_015082035.1 Chaenogobius annularis | reverse complement strand
CTGTAGGACCAGGACATATTTGCATACGGAGATGGCAGCTGGTGATCGATATCTGCTTGTTCCTTTGAGGCACGAATGCGTTCTTTCACAAGAACCACCTCTGCAGGCCCTTCATTTGACTCATTGTTACGTTCATCACGTCACGCATGTTACAGCCCACTTTATTGTCCAATGTGCTGTTCTTTACTGAGATGACCAAGCCTGAGTGGACTTCACCATGTTCTCAGAGCTCATTCAGCCTTTTACAATGGACGATCCCAGTGTGTCACCTGTACGCTTAAGCAGCGGTTGTTTGACCATCAGGTGGCGCAGTGCAAAGGTCGTGACAGACCCAGTCATTAGCGCTTTCACTGTCACTGTCCAGATCAATGGTTAGTCACGTGTGTGGACTTTGAACATGTTCAAAGTGTTTTTAGATCAACTGCATTTTTCAGCCCAAAGAGGCAAGAAGCTGACATCCACGTTTAGATTTAGAGATTTATTAAAACAAAAAAAAACATTTAACTCATCAACATTAAAGTATGAAAAGTGAAGAGTTGTGGAAGCTGTACTCCGTCTCCAAAAGTAAAAGCTGCACAGACCTCCCTCTCCCCAGACACCTCCAGCAGTGGCACCATTTTCACTCAACCGTAGTGTATAGTACAGAGTGTGGGGTCCACCCTAAAGCCCTTCAGACCCCCTGTGCCAGTCTCTGCTCATGGCATAAAATCAGCCGTGGTGGCGCCTCCTGCAGCCCAAACGCAGGCGGGACATGGTTAATGAAGCTCACCTCCTGGTGCTCAGAGGCATTTCCATCATGTCTTCAAACGATAGTGAAATAAAGCAGCCTGGGAGAATAAGAGTTCTGAGTGACTAAAAGCAGGCTTCTGAGGAGGACAGACAGGTGGCGCTGGTGATGAGAGTCTGGTTTGGGGAAGAGCAGACCACCAGCTGAAGGTACAGTGTGAAAGTAGCAGCAGAGCACAGGTCCGGCCTGGGGCAAAGCCTCCGCCCACTCACGGGTCAGTATATAGAATACTACACTACATTTACTACAGCACTGGAGTCCACAGGCTGAATCAGAGCGGTGGATTGGTCTGGTCAGAGCACATGGAAAACTACATGTTATGTTCAAACTGGCTGTGTGTGCGCCCTCTGGTGGTCTGTGCATGTGTCAGTTCAGTAGGAGTGTTGAGTTCAGCTCGCGGCTCTGTCCGAATTAGGACTATGTGGGAAGAACGCTTGCACGGGGCAGAGTCTACTCTCCATTGGCTGGCTGTGACTGGTCCTCCTGCAGCACCCTGTCCTCCATATGAAGCCCCTGCACTACCAGGGCTGGGGTCAGGAGGCGCTCCAGGGCCTGGGGCTGGAGGGGGCTCACGCTGAACCACAGTCCCTCTGGAGAGGACAGGTCGGGCAACAGGTATAGGAGATCCGGGCTGTCCCGCACAGACGCTGGGCTGGAAACAAGAGCACAGACAAAGTGCTTTAATGTCATGGAAATGGATCTGTTAGCGCGCAGCACGCGCTGCCCTGATCCCGCCACTGCACCAGCAGCATTTGTATGAAACGCTGGCAACATTTAAGGCGAGGGGGCACGGAATGTTCCAAAGAGGAGCATTTATCTTTCGGCTCATTGTAATACATTTGATATATCAAGACATATTTTTAGGCCATAATGAACTGAGTCAACTTTTAAATGGGACAGCAGGGCAACTAGAGTCACATGACACGCAGCCTTCGGCAGCTCCTCCTCCTCCGGGGAAAGGTCGAGTCTGACGTTCCTTCACACGGCCCATGTCAGCTTTAGATTCTACTTCAAGTGGACATTAAAAAAGCCATTCATTATTTCTACATCAGACAGAATGAACTGGTACTGTGGGAGTGAAGAGGATGCAGTCGAATATAAAAAAGGGACATTAAGATCTTGTTACTCTGATCTTTATTTTATGGTACAAGTTGAAATTGTTGCGTGGAATGGATGTGTCAGCAGTAGAAAACACCGTGCTGAACAATAATATTGCTTAGGTTTTCAGAGGCGGTGCGCGCGCGCTGCTCACCACTTGTCCCTGTAGAGCTGGTACAGGCTGCACTCCTGCTCCGACACACGGCTCAGGAGCGGTGTGCTCTCCTCCTCCAGCTTCCTTTTCCTGGACTGGCTTTGCCCTGAGAACACCACAGTCAGTCAATCCATCGACAACAGGCGCATGTGCCTGGAGCTAATGCGACCTATACGTGTCCTCATATGGAGAGAGTCAGCACAGACATCAGGATGTGAACAGCAAAGGTTCTAATCACTGGACACATTTACACAGACAAAACATGCACTGGGCCTAAACCGCGTTTGACCGTGTGTACCGTGTGGGCCCTGAGAGGCTGAAGGCACGTGGGGGCTTGGACTGGTCTCAGACTGGGACTCCGTGTAGATTTGGCTGAACGATAGCGTCAGGTGCTGGTCCACGCTGCAGGCTCCCAAATACTTAGTGTTGAGGTAAACCAGAGAGCGGAGCAGCGAGGCTGGAGAGTGGGCCCCCAGGAGCCTGCTGCTCCACAGGGCCTGCTCGTCCACACGGCCCCAGAGCGACCCTGCAACACACAGCTCAGGGTCAGTCCGCAGCCACAGGGAGCATGTGGAACATGTGGGCTGGAGGTCTAGGCCCGTCACACCTTCTGAAGAGGGTTCAACATACTGCACACAAACCCCTCATCGCCTCAGGTGCACTGCAGGGGGCGCCAAAGGCTCTCCACACAAAACTATGTGCTTGAAATCATTTAATAGGTGTAGAGGTAAGATCTTAAGCCTTCAGGCTCGGGTCTAAAATGACATTGCGTTCGGGTCGGGCTTCTCTCTCGCTGACTTTTAAAATAAATATATGTTTAGAAAAACGTATACTAAAACGATGTGTGGATACTAAACTAAGGAATACTTGTTATAAATAATTTGGTTAAAACAGAAGGGGCTGTAAGGTCATTGCTATAAAACTACTACTAAACAGGAAGCGCAGAGTTCTGGGCACGCTTTGCGCACGTGGCGTGAATGTAATCTTCCCTCCGCAAGTCCGCATCTATTTTGTTTAGGTCTCCCTGATATGGAGCAGCAAGAAGTCAAGGATAAACTTAAGACAGGGGAACTGAAAAGGCAAACACGCACCGCGGTGGGTGCAGGGGGCTGCAGTATTTCTCTGCGTAATGAAGCGAGTGCGCATCAAGATCTCTCTTTCACTCTCCTTATCTGGCCTCTTATTCTGTTTTCCAGCGTTATTTCGTTGTGCAAATGCATTTATCATGATCATAAAAATATGTAGATTATTTTAACCTTAAGAAATCTTGCGTTTTTCTGTCACTTTTTTTTTTTTTTTTTTCCAAAAGATTTTTCAGGCCCGATCTTACCTCTAGTGTAGAGTGAACCAGAGACATAACTGCACTACACACGCGTCCAGGAGGAGACGGATGTGCTCAGAAAAGACACGGTAGGCTTTATAGGACAGGTGGACGTGAAAGGCATAAGTGCTGTGCCTTAACCACTCGACCACGATGCAGCACACATCCATTTTATTTCAATTCAGATTAACAGGCCCTTCTCCTCTGCAGTGGGCCCTCGGAGCTGCAGCTGTGGGACCAGGCGCAGGACCATGTGCAGGACTATTACACAAGAGTTCAGCAAAACGGCGCAATCCCGGGACAGTTGAGTGTAGAGGGGTGTTAGCTGTGCTGTACTGACCATCAGGGAGAACATGGGGCTGCCACCTCCTCAGGACCTGGCCCAGCTCCTCCACAAACGGCTGGTAGCACGCGTCTCCAAACAGGTCGTCTGCTCGGCCTTTGGCGTGAAGGTGCTGCGGTCACATCACAACAATTAACACACAGTTAATGGCGTTTTACCTTTAGTCGGCTTCTACATCATCGGCGTCCTCATATTTCAGTCGTCAGCAGAGGTCTCAGGATGTGAACAGCAAAAGCTTCTAATCACTGGACACCATTCGGTAAAAGACAACTCTACACGGGACGCATACGTACATGTTCCACATTAAACCAGTGTTGTAGTGGCGCTCGTCGTAATCGTGGTAGTGGGATCCACCCGCCACGTGCTATGTGCTGCCCCACAGGAAGTCCCACTCTAATCTCCTTCCTACCACTCGTCCAAACTTCGGTTCCTACTTTAAGCCCGCCCCCTGTTCGTTTGAGCCCGCCCCCTGTTCGTTTGAGCCCGGTAGAAAGCTCGCGGTAAAGACCGACAGAACTAAACGTTTACTTCATTTGAGGCAGTTATTTAGGAAAGGCAAAGTCATTACAACACATCGTTTTTCAAGTTTGTTTTTTTTCCCTTTCAGTTTTGTTCTGGAATCGAACTAAAGCGGTAGTAATGCGTTGAACAGAGGTGAAATATTATTTCCATTTCTATAACTTATTATGTTATGGTACATAAGCCTTGCCATTCACCATGAGAGGGGTCATTTGTGTGAGCAGCAAATGCATTATTATTAGGGTCCGAGCACTGGTGCGAGACCCTAAACCAGGGGTCCATAAAAACATCCTCAAGCCGAGGTCCGGAACTTCACAGCGTTTTTTGCCACTATGTCACTTTTATATCATAATATGTTTTAATATTATGACATATGAAAAGAGTATTAAAAAAATAACTCTTCCTATGATATTATATTTTATATCAAATAGTCAAGTGATTTAAAATAAATTGAAATATTTTATTGCTCATTCGAAAATCAAGCTAACATAAGATGTTTGTTCTGATCAGAACATCACACACTGGATGTGATTGGCTGATTGGCTCGTTGCTCTAAAGAGCCGAAAAGTTAAGTGTTGCAAAGTTAACTCTCTCAACAGTCCTTCTTGAGTCAGAATAAAACAGACAGGCTGATCTCCCACGATGTAGAAGCAACCTGGGCCATAAACACTCACAAATATGCAAGTAAATGGTATTGAACATTAGAGTACAGTCAGTGAGCTCTAATTTTGAGTGACGACCCTAAGAAATAGTATTGAAAAACCTCAAAAATCGATTTTCCATGGCAGCAATGGGAGCTCTGACCGTGAAAATGTGCACAAACAAAACAAAACCTGGCATAAATAATAGGTCATATCAAAACAAATCGGAGAGAAGGTAATCTTGTTTTGACGGATGAAGAATGGAAAAATGTATGTACTTCTCAGTGAAGGACCTCAAAATCACATGTCTGGAAGGAATTTTGTTGCAAAAATGTGACCCGCTTTTTCATACCACCATGTCAAAGTGCTCATTATTCACAGGGAAATGCAGACTGTTGGAGAAACTATCATGTGTTTTGGGACTGTCCTGTTCATTATTGGACTGAAATTAACCAAAACGTGCCTCCCCGTGGTACAATGAAGAACTGCGTTCACATAAACAAAGAGTTAGAAAATTACAAAGACCATTTTTGTCAATTTAATAGAAGTCAACAAAAATAACACTAGATTTGTTTTCAGCACTGTAGCCAGGCGAACAAACTGTCACAGCGCAAAGACATTCTCCCCCTAATTATAGATTCTATTCTTAATATAATAAATACTTCACTAAAAAGTGGTTATGTTCCACAGTCCTTCAAACATGCAGTCATTAAACCGCTTCTGAAAAAGCCTAATCTTGATCCTGACCTGTTGATAAACTACAGACCTATTTCAAATCTACCCTTTGTCTCTAAAATCCTTGAAAGAGTTGTAGTTAAACAGCTTTGTCGCCATCTACAGGATAATAACTTATTTGAAGTTTTTCAGTCAGGGTTCAGAGCCCACCACAGCACTGAAACTGCACTAGTTAAAGTCACAAATGATTTGTTATTAGCTGCTGACGATGGACTGGTCTCAATCCTGGTTCTATTGGACCTCAGTGCAGCGTTCGACACCATCGACCACAACATTCTACTGCAGAGGTTAGAATCTGATGTAGGTGTCAGAGGCCCGCCCTCAGTTGGTTTAAATCCTACCAATCGGATAGGTACCAGTTTTGTTCATGTAAAACCAGAGCTCCTCCCCCTGTTCTAAAGTAACCTACGGTGTGCCACAGGGTTCAGTTCTCGGTCCAATTCTGTTTACTCTTTATATACTGCCGTTGGGTCACATGATCAGAAAGCATAGCATTAACTTCCACTGCTCTGCAGATGACACACAGCTGTATTTATCAATGAAACCCCGATCAGACCGATCAAGCAGACAGACTTGGTGCTTGTGTGAAGGATATAAAAACCTGGATGACACTTAATTATCTGCTTCTTAACCCTGGAAAAACCGAGGTCATCGTACTAGGCCCTAATCATCTACGAGATGCTTTATCTGAGCAGATAGTCCCACACTGGACAACGTCAGTGTGGCCTCCAGCTCCACTGGAAGAAACCTTGGAGTCTTATTTGACCAAGAGCTCTCATTCAAAGCACACATAAATCAAGCCTGTAAAAAGCCCTATTTCCATCTGCGTAATATAGCCAAAATCAGACAAATCTTGCCTAAAAGCGATGCTGAAAAACTTGTCCATGCGTTTGTAACATCTAGATTGGACTACTGAAACTCCCTGCTCGCGAGAGAGGACATTACGCCGGGTGCTCGAGTCTCTTCACTGGCTCCTGTCAAGTTTAGAATCAAATTCAAAATCCTCCTCCTGACTTCCAAAGCCATAAATGACCTGCCTGGCCCCATCCTACCTCAAAGATGCTATAGTACCTTATCATCCAAACAGAGCACTTCGCTCTCAAAATGCTGGACTTCTGGTGGTCCCAAGAGTCTCTTAAAAGCACAGTAGGAGGTAGAGCGTTTAGCTCCCAAGCTCCTGTGTTGTGGAATCAGCTCCTGTCCATGTTTAAAGAGGCCGACACAGTCTCTTCATTTAAGACCAGGCTTAAAACGTTCCTCTTTGAAATGGCTTATGGTCAGGCCAGTTAGGAACAGAAATAAAAACCTATAGTTCAGCTTCAGCCGCTATGCTGCCTAGGAGCAACTATACTGGGGAAGTATGGCAGCTTGAGCACTATCCTCTGTTTCCTACTACCGTATTTTGGCGGGCTATAAAGCCGCTACTTTTGTCAGATGTTTTTGAGCCATGCGGCTTATTTAGAGGCTGCGGCTTTTCTGTGGTTTTTTTCTTTCACCGCTAGGGGCGAACTAACCGGAATTGGAATCAAAACTACAGAAAAGTTAAGCAAAGAAGCAGATGTTGCTTTTTTATTCAGCTAGCAAATAGAACACGGACGACAAATTACCAACTATAAATTATTTTCAAATTCTTGCCGCATCATTATGGAACCCAAACGAAGAAGTTCGTACGAAGCAAGTTTTAAGCTGAAGGCCATCGATCTTGCTAGGAAGCCGCGCGGCTGCACGCAAGCTTAACATCAATGAATGTACGGTGAGACGCTGGAGGGGAGAGCACGCTGGAGGGGGGACAGCGGGACGAGCTCATGCGATGCCAAAAGTCAAGGAAAGAGTTCTGCGGCCTATACAAAAGGTGCGGCCTATGTATTGTTTTATTATCGTTTTTTTTTTTAAATAGAGCAAATGCGGCTTATATAGGGGAGCGGCTAAAAGCCCGGAAAATACGGTACTTTTCTATCAAACAATATTTAATATTTAATTTCACTGGCAATTTGTTCATTGCTTTTCCTTCTTTTTCTCCCGACGGGAGTGGAGCAGGCACATCGACGACCTGTGGATCCAGATTCTCCTCAACGGCCCGGTGAAACGGTCTGCCTGCAGAAACGGTCTCTACTCCATATGAACGGTTTCTTCATCGGCCTCGAAGAATTGGTTCTCCTCCTGAGTGGAATCCAGCTCCACCGTGTATCTGCAAATTGAGGCGCGTCCGCCTGTCCGTCCGAGGGAGTCGGATCTCTCCTTCACTGTGGAACTCCTACAGGTTTTCTACTTTTTTCCCAACGAGGTTTGGAAGTTTTCCTGGCCGAGGAAGGAAGGTCTAAGGACAGGGGAGCTTTGGGACATCTGTCTAAGGACAGCAGGACGCTGGGACATTTCCAAGTCCCTATGAACACTGTTTATTCTGTTTTCCACTGTTGAAAGCCCCTCGAGGCAACTACTGTTGTGATTTTGGGCGTTACAAAAATAAATTGAATTGAATTAACAATGCAGGGGGGTGCAGACTGAACTAGAGAACTTCCTTTGGGGTTCAGGGTGGAGGGCACAATAAATTTTGATACCGGTTTGGAATGTAAACTTTTGGCTGGCAGGAAAAAAAGGTCCATCACAAAGAAATGGATTTGAGCAGCAAACCTTGTTTTCACCAAGAATTTTTCGATCAAGGCTGGACTGGACTTGAGATTGTAACAGACATCAGATTGGTTGTACCGTATTTTTGTTTAGGTCAAATGGAAAAATGAAATGGTGCGGACTGGCATTTTGGAAATGGACAAATTCGATGGAGCTGTGGTGTACCAAATGGTACATGGGTTATTTTACCAAGTGGTCTAACGTTTTGGTTGGGGTGTAATTTTGGGCTCGGGTCTATATGTGAAGTCCGACTACTTTTGTTCAGATGGTTTTGAATGCCATGCGGCTTTATTTAGAGGCTGCGGCTTTTCTGTGTTGGGTTTTTTTGGGTTCTTTCACCGCTAGGCTTGGGTTGTCGAGTGGACTAACCGGATATTAGGAATTTTTAACAAAAACTACAGAAAAGTTATTTAGGTTTGTTTAAGAAGCAAAAGATGTTGCTTTTTTATGGGGGTCAGTTGGTTGTTTTGGTTTTTTTATCTTAATTTTTTTATTTTTATTCTGTTGGGTGGCAAATATTGAAGGGGACGGACGACAAAGTTATTCCGTTACTATGAAATTGCTATTGGTTGTTTCGCAAAATGTGCTTGCCTGCATCATTAATGGTGACCGCAAACGAAGGAAGTTCGTACGAAGCAAGTTTTAAGACTGAAAGGCCATCGATCTTTTGCTAGGAAGCCGCGCTGGGGGGGCTGCAAAAAGGTCAGCTAGCTGGGTAACATCAATGAATGTACGGTGAGACGCTGGGGAGGGGACAGCGGTTGAGGAGCTCTTAGGGTGCGATGCTTAAACAGTGGGGTCAAGGAAAGTGGGAGTTTCTGCGGCCTATACAAAAGGTGCGGGCCTATGTATTGTTTTTATTATCGTTTTTTGGTGGAAAAATAGAGCAAATGCGGCTTTATATAGGGGAGCGGGGTGTTCTAAAAGTCCGGAAAATACGGTAATTTAAATGCGCTATGATTGTGTTTGTTTTTGATTTTTTAGTTTAGGGGTTGGTTGTAGTTGGATTGTAATAAAACACACACAGCATTTTGAATTGGTTAAGGACTTAACCTGAAACCACATCCCAGCTGTCCCTACTGTCCTCTCTGTCTTTGATTACTCTTGTGTGAGCTGATTTACTTGAAACGTTTTGGTGGTTGTGCGATGTGACGACACAGATACGGGATCTGCTCCTGAGCTTGTACTTGGTATATAAGCGAAAAATATGTTCCACGGTAGTTTTGATGCAGGGTTGTCTTTGCGTATATCGCGTATATCGCATGTCCGCGCATCTTTGCGTTTGGTGGGTCACCTTCGCGTCTAGATTCACTTCCTCATTAGATTCATTTCTCAGTGAATATGAGTCTGATTGTAATAAAACACAGCGTTTTGAAGATTAATAAGTGTTTGCATAATACAGAGAACACGACGTGTCCCCTGGATGGGACAGTGACCACTGTCCACTGACGTCATCTTCTACAGTGTGTCAAACGCTTGCGCTTCCTGCTAGAGTGTCCCCTTGTTGTGTAGGGGTGGGGTGCAGTGGCGGTTAGCCAGTAAAAATCTATAAATTGTAATGAATCCAAGTGATCATGCTCCTGTTTACATCACTGTAGATCTGGACATTTAATGCTCGTATACTACTCAATGACCCACAATTTGTAAAAATGATGACAAAGGACATTGAGATGTATGTAGAGGAAAACAACAATGGTGAAGTTTCTCCACCGGGTGCATTCTCTGGGATGCAGCAAAGGCAGTTTTGAGGGGGCGGGTAGAGTCATTGCTGTCGCTTCATGTGTTCTCGGCTGGTGTTCTCATTCTGTTTTTTCTTGTGATTTTTCTGTTTTTAAATTCAGTGGGTTCTTTATAAAAAAACTAAAAATAAAAAAAACTAAAAATAGTATAGAAGACTCTCAGAGCTTACATCACAGATCAAGTAAACAGAGTTTTTTTGACGGTTGGGACTGGGTTCTAACCAGGATTCATCGGGACAAGTGTGAATTTGAAGCTAAATGCTACTCCAGGTGTGTTTTTGATGTGGAAGCAATGTTGGAACAGGGTTATTAAGGGAGCTCAGAAAAGAAAATATTTTATAATATGTGTCCTTTAATTTTTAGATTTAGAAATCTCCCCTCTGGGGCCAGGACTCCTCTGAAAGAGGCAGGCAATCTCTAGGATGAATGAAATTTGCAGCCTTTTGCTTTATATTGTAAAGACACAAAATACATCACATTTTAAACATATCTGAAAGGACGGGAGCGACGGGCTGCTAGGGATCGTTCAAATAAGTCACGGGCAGTGTCAAACTCAAGGCCAGACGTTTCGGGTTTAATCGGCCCGCCGAACATTTCTAGTTTACTTTGATTGGGAATTTCCAATAGATATTTTACAGCTCAGTTTTTTTTTATTGCTAGAGGCTACTACAATTCCCACCGCAATCCTTTGCAGTAGGCCGCAGCTCCTCCCCCGCGTTGCTTTTCTGGGGCGGGCTGCTGTGTGCGCTGCAAGTGCAGAGGGCTGAGAGTGCGATGCGATGCGGTGGTACGTTTGTTTGGCATGGGCACATTACAGAGTTAAGTAAAGGGGTTTTGAGCGAGGGGGAAAAAGACGCGTGGTTAACTTGGCACGAGGAAAATAAAGGAAAGGAGGCGGTTTGTTTGGGCTATCATGTGACGCTAACAACAAGACAACAAACTTCTTTGACAGCTCTGTGAGGAAAACATCTAAACCATTGCAAAACCTATACAGATCATGAGCCACAGGTAAAAACATTCAGGTCAGAGTGTAATTTAAAGTCTGAACATGACAGAGGAGCTGAAGCTGCTTTGAGCTCTTTTCATTTGAGTCACTACATGAATCATTTGCTTGCACTAAAATAAGCTTAAACTTTAAAAATAGTGAGCTCATTGGATTGAGTTTGTGCGTTAGCACCATGTCTGTGATTTAGGGTCAAACATTTAATATCAGAATCATATCACACGTCCAATGTTCCTGTTCCTGTTCCTGTTCCTGTGGGCTGCATGGATTTGGACTGCTGCATTTGATTTTGAGCCAGTGTCCACATAGAACTATTACTGGGCTATATAACATGGTTTTTATATTTTTTATAGGGTGTTTCGATTTTTACATTTCGTTTGGTTTCCCGCGACCCAGCCCGAGTGTTAAAATAAGAGGTCTGAATTTAATAAGGTCATTTGTGTTGACTAACTTGGATGCAGCAGTCATTTCTGTAGTGGTCGTTGGTGATTACAACATGGACTTTTTTTTTATTTGATGGGAAAAAGGACTTTCATAGGTCCAATGGAATGCTGCTCTAATAGAATTTAACATGAATATTAGAGCAAACTAAATGTAATGAAAAGGTCTGTACAAGATCGCTCGCTGTTCCAGACAGAGCGGATTTGGCACCCACCTGCTGAAGGCCCAGGCTAGAGGTATAGGATGCTGTCGGTGGTTTGCTGTGATTGCGCTCCCGGCACTGGGCCGGCACATGGGCCTCTTCCTCAGGGCAAAGGAGCACAGAGCCCACATTCAGTTGGGGTCTGCTGAGGCGGTAGGACAAGCTCCAGGAGGTTGGATCTGCTGCTGGGTTCACTCTGGTCACATAAGTACAGGGCATTAGACTGGGGGACCCCCTAAACTCCCCTCTCCTCGAGTACGCCCCAAAACTCCCCTCTCCTCGAGTACGCCCCAAAACTCCCCTCTCCTCGAGTACGCCCCAAAACTCCCCTCTCCTCGAGTACGCCCCAAAACTTCCCTCCCCTCGTGTACACTCGCCCCCCCTCCACTCTCCCCTCGCGCACACTCGCCTCCCCTGTCCTGTGCGACTCACCCTGCTTGCAGTCTTTGGTGTGTGGTGATTGGTTAGGAGTGGCTTGGGCCCAGCGTCTCCAGGCACTGAGGCCATAGCGGCTCTTCAGTTGCAGCCTGGAGCGAATACAGCCCTCCACTGCCCGCTTCTTAGTCCCCTAAAGAACCAACACACGATCAAGCTTTTCTCAGTTATAAACAATCTGCTGTATGGCCAATAGTGTGGACACTGCAGTACTAACACAGGACTGTTTAATATTGTAAAAAAGACTTTACAGTGTAGCAGACAAATCTCATACCAGTTTGGTGGACTGTGGCAAGGGAGAGGAGATGTCCTGGTGCTCCTCCACAATTGGAGCTGTGCGCTCCTGGAAGTCAGGGGACCCCTCACCTGCACAGCTTTCTGAGGGAACACATAGTCACAATGACAAGACGCTGAGTGAGCGTGAATGTGCAGTTCTGACAGAAACAGGCAGTTACCAGGGCAGAAGTCCGCCTCCAGGTCCAGGTCCAGGTCGGCCTGGCACAGCTGTGTGTCACATTGCTCCTTTCCTCGCTCTGGTTTCACATCTGCGCAACAGTCAGTTTTGGTTTTTTTCATAAAAAGGACTCATATTCTGCATTTTGCATTGTTATTGGCCATTGAACATTCTCTTGACTATCTTTACTGTGACACACATGTTTCAAAAAAAAAAAAAGTTTATAAAATCAAATTACTTCATGTCACTTTTCTCATGCTACAAACTGACCTTTGGGGTCCATCTACAGGCTGCAGGGCGTGCCTCTGACATGCTAATGCAGCCACAGTGGTAATGAACGTAATTTGAGGTAGAACGGTGAAGATTTATGGAGTTGCAAACAGCACAGAAGACCTCAGCCACATGGGTGGAATTCAGAATGCAGTGTTTTTGACGTAATGCGACTCCAGGTATGGCACAATGTTATAACATGGCTTAAAGAGAATACTAAAGATCATTTTCATGTCTATTGCATGCTGCATCTTATTGGCTGGGCCTTGGACTTTGAAGGTAGAATAAGATATAAGGTAGAGTACCTGGCTTGCGTTCCTCTGAGACTGACTGAGGGTCACATAAAGTCTGGATGAACTGCTCTGCTCCCTGGAGGCTGGTGGGCAAAAACACAGGCACAGGAACCTGACCAAAACAAACACATTGTTGTTGACATTATTAAGCAGTGGCCGTTGTCGGGCACAGTGCTATATACTACATTAGAGACAGCAGGGGTGTCAAACATGCGGCCCATGGGCCCGCCCAGACGTTTTAATCCGGCCCGCCAAACTTTTTTTATTTATTACCTGTAATTTATGATAGATATACAGAGTATGTAATCGCTAGACTTACAAGTCCCACGTACCTTTGCTGCAGCAGTCCCTCCCCCGTGCTGCTCAGCGCTGCTGTGTGTGCTGCTGGAGTGAGTGCCGTGGGCTGTGATATGCAGACACTCGTTGCGCACTAAACTAGACTTGAGCAGAGGTCTGACGTTTTTAGTGGACGTTAGAGCTGCGCTAAAAGCTTCGACAATGTGGAGCTAACAATAGGAAAACAAACTTTTGTGATGATTCTCTGTGAGGAGAACATCCAAACCAGTGCAAACCTGGACAGATCCTGAGCCACAGGTAAAAACACAGGTCAGAGTGTAATAAAGTCTGAACATGACAGAGTGAAGCTGCTGTGGGCTCTGACTGTGTCCACACTAATGTGACTGAACACAAACAACAATGACCTCATTTCATTCTCTACATGAGGAGTTTGTCACTAAGATAAGTTTGAACTGTAAAAATAGTGAGCTCATATTGAGTTTGTGCCGGCAACAGCAACATGTCTGTGATACCTACCATTTTCACCTCAGAATTCATATCACACGTCCATGTTCCTGTTGCTGCTGCATGAACAAGGACTCCTGCAGATTTTGTGCCACAGTGTCCACATAAGAACTATTACAAGAGATATTTAGTTCTTATAATTTGTATTGTTTTATTTTTTACCTTATGTTCGGCCCGCGGCCCAAAATGAGTTTGACACCCCCTGCATTAGAAATGTGTGTTACCGGCAGAGGCAGTGAGAGCGGCGCCGGTGTGAGCTGGGAGTACATGTTCATGGGCATCGGGACAAACACGGGCACCGGGATGGGCACGGGCACATTACTCCCTCTTCAACCCATCATCCACATCTGGAGGACGCAGAAGGGCTTGTATCAAGAGCAAGGAGGAGTCAGCGCACAAAGGAGAGGAGCAACGAGAGGAGCAGCGGCACAAAGGAGAGGAGCAGAGGAGAGGAGCATCAGGCACAAAGGAGAGGAGCAGAGAGGAGCAGCGGCACAAAGGAGAGAGGCAGAGGAGGAAGCAGCGGCAACAAAGGAGAGAGGCAGAGAGGAGCAGCGGCACAAAGGAGAGGAGCACGGCACAAGGAAGAGGAGCAGCGCACAAAAGGAGAGGAGCAGAGGAGGAGCCGCGGCACAAAGGGGAGAGCAGGAGGAGCAGCGGCACAAAGGAGAGGGAGCAGAGGAGGAGCGCGGCACAAAGGAAGGAGCAGAGGAGGAGCAGCGGCACAAAGGAGAGGAGCAGAGGAGGAGCAGCGGCACAAAGGAGAGGAAGCAGCCGGCACAAAAGGAGAGGAGCAGCGCACACAAAGGAGAGGAGCAGAGGAGGAGCAGCGGCACAAAGAGAGGAGCAGAGGAGGAGCAGCGGCACAAAGGAGAGGAGCAGAGGAGGAGCAGCGGCACAAAGGAGAGGAGCAGAGGAGGAGCAGCGGCAAAAAGGAGAGGAGCAGAGGAGGAGCAGCGGCACAAAGGAGAGGAGCAGAGGAGCGCAGCAGCGGGCACAAAGGAGAGGACAGAGAGGAGTGAGCAGCGGCACAAGGAGAGGAGCAGCAGGCACAAAGGAGAGGAGCAGGAGGAGAAGCAGCGGCACAAAGGAGAGGAGCAGAGGAGAGCACGGCACAAGGAGAGGAGCAGAGGAGGAGCAGCGGCACAAAGAGAGAGCAAGAGGACAGCGGCAACAAAGAGGAGAGGAGCAGAGGAGGTGCAGCGGCACAAAGGAGAGAGAGGAGCAGCGCAACAAAGGAGAGGAGCAGAGGAGGAGCACAAAGGAGAGGAGCAGGAGGAGCACCAAAGGAGAGGAGCAGAGGAGGAGCGGCACAAAGCGAGCACAAAGGAGAGGAGCTCAGCGCACAAAGGAGAGAGCAGAGAGGAGCAGCGGCACAAAGGAGAGGAGCAGAGGAGGAGCAGCGGCACAAGGAGAGGAGCGGGAGCGCGCACAAAAGGAGAGGAGCAGAGGAGGAGCAGCGGCACAAAGGAGAGAGCAGGGACAGAGTGCAGCGGCACAAAGAGAGGAGCACGGCACAAAGGAGAGGAGCCAAAGGAAAGCAAGAAGCAAGCAGCGGCACAAAGGAGAGGAGCAGAGGAAGAGCAGCGGCACAAAGGAGAGGAGCAGAGGAGGAGCAGCGGCAATAAAGGAGAGGAGCAGCGGCACAAAGGAGAGGAGCAGAGGAGGAGCAGCGCGGCAAAGGCACAAGGAGAGAGCAGCTGCGGCACAAAAGGAGAGGAGCAGACAAAGGAGGAGCAGAGGCAGGAGCAGCGCACAAAGGAGAGGAGAGGTAGGAGCAGCGGCACAAAAGGAGAGGAGCAGCGGCACAGGAGGAGCAGGAGGAGCAGCGGCACAAAGGAGAGGAGCAGAAGGAGAGCAGCGGCAAAGGAGAGGAGCAGAGGAGGAGCAGCGGCACAAAAAGGAGAGGAGCAGAGGAGGAGCAGGAGAGCAGGCAAAAGGAGAGGAGCAGAGGAGAGCAGCGCACAAAGGAGAGGAGCAGCTGGGCACACAAGGAGAGGAGCAGACAAAGGAGGAGCAGCGGCACAAAGGAGAGAGCAGCGCACAAAGGAGAGGAGCAGGGAGGAGCAGCGGCACAAAGGAGAGGAGCAGAGGAGGAGGGCAGGGCACAAAGGAGAGGAGCAGCGGCACAAAGGAGAGGAGCAGAGGAGGAGCAGCGGCGGCGGCACAAAGGAGAGGAGCAGAGGAGGAGCAGCGGCGGCGGCACAAAGGAGAGGAGCAGAGGAGGAGCAGCGGGCGGCACAAAGGAGAGGAGCAGAGGAGGAGCAGCGGCGGCAAAAGGAGAGGACAGAGGAGGAAGCAGCGGCGGGAGGGAGCAGCGGCGGCACAAAGGAGAGGAGCAGAGGAGGAGCAGCGGCGGCACAAAGGAAGACAGAGGAGGCAGCGGCGGCACAAAGGAGGAGAGAGAGGAGCAGAGGAGAGCAGGAGGAGCAGGCGGCACAAAGGAGAGCAGAGGAGCAGCAGGAGGAGCAGCGGCGGCACAAAGGAGAGCAGAGGAGCAGCAGCGGCACAAAGGAGAGGAGCCAGAGGAGGAGCAGCGGCGGCACAAAGGAGAGGAGCAGAGGGAGAGCAGCCGGCGGCAACAAAGGAGAGCAGAGGAGGAGCAGCGGCGGCACAAAGGAGCAGGCAGCAAGAGGAGCACAGCAGAGCGGCACAAAGGAAAGGAGCAGGAAGGAGGAGCAGCGGCGGCGACAAAGGAGGAGCAGAGGAGGAGCAGCTCAGTACCTGTCTGCAGGGGCTTGCTCTGCATGTGGGGTTTACAGTACGTGGCCTTGGTCAGAGTCAGAGGTTTGCACAGCACCGCCTTATTCTTCACGTCTCGGAGCAGACCCCCAAAGCCCACGCTGCCCACGCTGACCAGCTGAAGGGCAAACAACACACGAGAGAGTTTGGACAAGGGATCGTGTGCTCTCCTTTACTGACCAGCACGTCAATAACAGACCCAAGGGCTGAGAACCGAAGGGTACGAAGGGTACGAAGGGTACGAAGGGTACGAAGGGTACGAAGGGTACGAAGGGTACGGGTACGAAGGGTACGAAGGGTACGAAGGGTACGAAGGGTACGAAGGGTACGAAGGGTACGAAGGGTACTGCAGCAGTGACTTTTAGGAGGAGGCAAGCAGACTTGAGGTGGTCGTCAATAATAATGAATAAAGCCGATTTTTATACTAATTACATTGCAATTTTTTACTGGCATATTATTATTATTTTGATTTTATTTTGATTTTTTTTAATCATACAAAAAATTCAATTCAATTTATTTTTGTAACGCCCAAAATCCCAACAGCGGTCGCCTCGAGGGGCGACAGTGGAAACACAAATGAACACGACAGCCACAGTTGGCACATAAATAGAAAATGTAATCCTAAATTTGTAGTCTGGTGCATTTGTCCCATTTTCAAATGTAGTCCAAGTGTAAACTTCTCCATCTTTGAAATGTCCATTCTGAAATTCATATGTTTCATATGTTTACGCAATCATGCAACACATTATTGTTGATCTCCAGATAAATACACTTTTTAATATTTGTTATTATTTATAAGTGAAAAGTTCACATTTGTGGTCAGGGGTCAGCAAACCTTTTAGCTTTGGCTGTGCCACAAGTGCAGTGACAGAAGAATCGGAACAGTTTTTATGCTTTTACAGAAACCCATTCATTCCCCAACGCTGACAGAGCCTGAGAAAAGCTTGAAAGTACAAAGGAGTTTCCACCAGGACCATTACAAGCCAACAAGGAAATGTCTCCATTCTAAGATGAAAAGCAGAGGGGCCGAGCTATCTCTGCGGCGGGGCCCAGGCCCTGGAAAGGCCGCTGCGCGTTAGAGCGGTTTAAATCCTTGTTAAAAACCTACCTTTTCTCTCTGGCCTTTTAAACACAAATTGAGCTGAGTCATTATTTTATTAACTTCATGTATATTTTAATTGATTGTATATATGTATTATTGCATTTTGCTGAACAGCACTTTGAGCTTTTAAAGTTGTAAGTGGGCTTTAGAAATAAACCTTGATTGATTCTGGTGGCGTTTTTGCAGATTTTTTGCTGCTGCTGCTGCTGAACGTTCTCATCTGCAGGTTTACTCCTAATACAGACTATTCTTCACAAATTCACACGTCATCTTTAAATGACTTACAGAAGGAAAGCATTTTATTTTCCGTCTTAGTTTGACCTGAATATTATCAGATGGTTATTACCTGCTTCTTCTCTTCTCGCTACTTGTCTTTAATGCTGTCGTTCTCTGGCCTTTTCACAAGACTCTTTCACCAGCCATAATAGACAAGAGTTTATTTATTTTCTAAGGGCCCAATGAAGTGTCTGTTGTTTGCGTTTGATGACACCGCGACGCTGCGGCACGGTGCTGCAACGCGACGCTGCGGCACGGTGCTGCAACGCGACGCTGCGGCACGGTGCTGCAACGCGACGCTGCGGCACGGTGCCTGCAACGCGACGCTGCGGCACGGTGCTGCAACGCGACGCTGCGGCACGGTGCTGCAACGCACGGAGCTGCGACGCGCAGAGCTGCGACGCCACGCGCAGAGCTGCGACGCGCAGAGCTGCGACGCCACGCGAGAGCTGCGACGCCAGCGCAGAGCTGCACGCGCAGAGCGCAACGCGCGCGCGGAGCTGCAACGCAAGCCCGTTTCACCACAGCTTAGGACAGGTTCAGGATCGAGTCAGAACTACACACACATTCTGTGCCCGTGGTTCATGAGTAAAGGACAGAATGAAAGACAACAGTGCGGCTGCAAAGGACCGCTCAAACACACAAGACACGCAGCTCCAACCACCCGCGGCCCCTGCACACAGCAGAGGAAAGGGTCCAAAGCAGCCACAGAGTGAGAGGATGAATGAGGGTGGACAGTCACAGTGTTGCTACAGAAGCAGCTGCTCCGATGACGTGTCAGTGAACACAGAGCTGCGCATAGACCATTTTGCTGCGCGTGCCATTCCTCTGCGGGCCCCTTTGACACCCGTGCCTAGGTTTGCCGGCCCCTGCTGTAGTGCCATTGCAAAACAAGTGTGAAAATGAGTGTACATACCCCAAGTTTGGCATTGTGCACATCTAACCCTGCAGGAGAGACAGACAGTTGAATCAGACCAGCGCTGGAGGAAAACACTGCCAACCTCTCTTTTTACAGAGAGTTGAGAAGAATGAAACAGTCTTCCATGAAAAGGGTTACAGTGAGTGGTTGAGAGGGGCACCTGCGCTGGAGTTTTCTGGGCCCTTCTGCGTATCCATGATGGGCTCATTCTGTTGGAGGTAGAACCTGAGCAAACACTGCTGGTCACAAAACTGCTTCACCTCTGAGCGCCACATGACTGACTCTGTGAGGGCTCCCTGCACCTTACAGCAGTCACAGCGCGCCGCCTGTGGACACAACACAAACGGTCAATGCAGCTTGGACGCACTTTCATGGAAACGGGACACATCTTTACAGAAACGTGATTACAAATAAATAGTAGCAGAAGCCTATGCAGATTGAACCTACCTTATTGTACCACTCCTGGAACTTCTGCGCACACGTTTCACTACAGAAGTCCCGGGTCATGCCCCCCAGTGTCTCAGTGACTCCTCTCTTACACATCTGGCTGCAGTGGTTACAGCTCACACACTTTAGCCCCAGGCGCCTGATGAAGTCCTGCTTGTAGAGCAACTTACAGCCTGAACCAAAACACACACAGGTCAATGACAAACACAAGAGCAAGCCTGGCACATATGCATTTGGTGGCAATCTGGAGCCCTGAAGTTAGCTACAGTGACTAGTTAGTGAGATGTTCAGGCGTAACACTGAAGACTGGCCTGGCTATAAAGGGCAGTACCTTCACTACAGAAAGGCCGCTTGACTCCAGAGAAGTTGACCGTCTCGTGCAGAGTCTTCTCCTCCTGACAGAATTCACAGAAGGTCACAATGCAGTGCAGCTTCTTGTAGTCGTCACAGCACGTTTTACTGCAGAACTGGTACACTTTTTCCTGAGAACAGCAACACAGAACACATCAAACAGAGGACAGGAAAATCAAGTTCATGCATCCAAGAGAACTGCAGTTGCCTACATAACTGCATGAGATAGGAGATAGACTGAATAAGCCTCTTGTGCATAATAGGGACCTTGAACATTTGGAGGGACCGGGTCCTAAATGAAAGATTGGCAGTTACATCTGACCAATACTTGCATTTGTTAGGATATCAACTATCAACTTATATTAATTATGTATCAAATAATTGGAGAAATATTTAAAATCGGCCGAACACAGCTGCTCAAAAATGTTGTCCCAGAGCGTATCACCATCGGGCACTCTGGATTCAACTATCAGACCTTTTTTTCCAATCCCAATATTGGCTGATACAAACATTGGTGAAAATCGGTCAATACCAATGCTGAAGCCGATATATACTGCCCATCCCTAGTCATTAGCATTTAGTTGTATTGGTCTTAAGTCTGAAGTTTAAGCTTAAATGGAGGATGCAGATAGAGTCGAGGATTCAGTGAGCTTGAATTCTGAGTGAAAACAGATGGCTCAGTAGCGCCACCTGAAAAATCGATTTACATGGCAGCAATGGGAGCGCTGACCAGAAACATTTCAACATAGACAAATTAAATTTAATATAAAAAATAGGTCATGAGTGACCCCGCCCAAAACCCTACAGGAAGTTGGCCATATTGGATCAAACCAGAGAATAAAAAAGTGACTCATCATCATCTTTTGACATCTCTAACAGTTTTCATCAAAAACACTTCGAACCTGGTCAAAATGTGCAAAACTCATGTGCAAAGAAAGATTATCAACTAGATTTTAAAAGAACTCTGGGCGTGACAGTGGGGAATTTCAACAAAAGGGCAATTCTATAAAACTTTGAAAAGTTGTACAAACCCTGTACAATTTGAACAGACCCAATGGACAGAAAAGCTTGGCATTTGCAAAGACCATCTCTAGAGATGGATTTAAAAAAAATAAGTATATTATGGTCGGCCATTTTCGTTCAAAAGAGACATCAAAAATCTCTCCTCGCTCCTCTGCTAACGCCACTGGTCTTCATTACTTCAGCTGGATCCATTGCACACAAATTAGAAATAAAGTTATTTCACTATATGAGCTAACCAACTTCTAAATCATAAAAAACTTGAACGTAGTCTTAGCTACAAACAAAAGCTAGTTATTCTAGTCAATTGTTGAAACTTTGGCGCCTTTGTCGTCCTGTGACGTCTCTGGTTCCATGTGGTTTTACCATGGTTTTATTGGTTGTTCTCAGATTCTAGAATGTGAAGATGTCATAATCTGCTGTGGAATATCCAAACTGTCAATTCACAAATGTTTAATCTGACGATTTGTGACTAGACTCATTAACTTTTTGGATTACAACAAAATACCTACATTTGAGCTACCTGCCTCCTGTCTGTATTAAATATTATTAGCCTATCCATGGGCCAAAGTGACATCATATTCTCGTTGCTACTGCCATCTTGAGGACAAAAGCTGCATGTTCACTGTGGGCGGTGCCAACTAAGTGTCTGAAAACAAAGGATTATTTTTCTTCCGTCACATCCCCCAAAGCCCCTGTTTGTCCACAAATGTGTTCCTGTGGTCAGAAGGGACCAGCGGACATACAGAAATCCCTCCAGACTGAGAATGAGCCGTTTGTTTCAGGTCGTTAACAGCTGGCGGATGCTACTTTACATATTTTTGCGTGTCTATGCTAATAAACGCAGCGACAGACCATGGCCCTTGGGCCAGCTGCACATATTTATAGATCCCACTATCTGCCAAAGTATGGTGCCAACCCAATTAAATGCATGCAGAACAGACTATACTGGCTACCGTACGGCTAAAATGCATAATTAACGTGTGTGCGGCAGAATAGATTAAAGTGAAACAAAACTTCCCCATCACAACACTTCAGCTGATCGATCGATACAACCACAAGGGTGCATGAAGAGAGTGCGCGATGTTGCATGTGCGCACATTGTCACGTCAAGTACTGTGTTTATAGATCACGCTCCTTGCGTGACAAAATGCGTACGCACATTTTGGGCTTTGTTTTGTGCGTATAGGGCTTTTTATGTGAGGCCTCAGGTCATGCAGGGAAAAAGAAAAATTATACATATACACATAATTTTATATATATATATATATACATATATATACATATATATACATATACATACATATACATATATACATATACACACACACATATACATATATACATATACACACACACATACACACATACATATACACACACACATACACACATACATATACACACACACATACACACATACATATATATATACACACACATATATATATATATATAATAATACATTTTATTTAAAAGCGCCTTTCAGAACACCCAAGGACACTGTACAAGAGAATAAAACAACAGAATAAAACAACAGAATAAAACCCACAGTACAGAACTGGATGATGGTGTTGGAGTGACTGAGTTATGTGGTGTTGGAGTGACTGAGTTATGGGTGTGGCGTGTGGTGTTGAGTGAACGTTATGTGGTGTTGGAGTGACTGAGTTATGTGGTGTTGGAGTGACTGAGTTATGTGGTGTAGGAGTGACTGAGTTATGTGGTGTAGGATTGTCTGAACAGGTGAGTTTTGAGTCTGGATTTGAAAAGTGGAAGGGTGTCTATGTTGCGGAGGTCAGGAGGGAGAGAGTTCCAGAGCTGAGGAGCAGAGCGGCTGAAGGCTCTGCCCCCCATTGAAATAAGACGGAAAGAGGGGACAGAGAGCTGGAGAGAGGAGGAGGACCTTGAAGGGAGCGAGAGGAGTGGAGATGTGGAGGAGGTCAGAGATGTACGGTGGGGAGCCAGGTTATGGATAGCTTTGAAAGTATTTAGGATAATTTTGAAGTGAATCCGTTGTTTTATGGGAGCCAGTGAAGTTGTTGAAGGATGGGGTGATGTGATGGCGGGAGGGCGTCCTGGTGATAATGCGGGCTGCAGAGTTTTGGAGAAGCTGCAGTTTCTGGAGGGATTTTATTGGGGAGACCAAAGAGGAGAGAGTTTACAATATATCGATCCGGGAGGTGACTAGACTTGGAAAAGTATGGCTGTGGTGTGAGGAGTGAGAGAAGGACGGAGACGAGAGATGTTGCGAAGGTGGAAGTAGGCAGAACGAGTGATGTTGTTGATGTGGGAGTGGAAAGAAAGGGTGCTGTCGAGGATATATACACATATACACAATATATATATATATATATATATATATACATATATATACATATATATATACATACATACACACACACACACATATATATATACATATATACGTATATGTATATATGTGTGTGTACATACATACATACATACATATATATACATATATACGTATAAGTATATATGTGTACGTACATACATATACACACACATATATATACATATATACGTATACGTACATACATACATACACACATATATATATACACGTATATGTATATATGTGTACATACATACACGTATATGTATACACGTATATGTATATATATGTGTACATACATACACGTATAAATATACACGTATATATATACACGTATATATATACACGTATACACACACACACACACACACACTTTTTTTTCTATCGCTTGTTCCCGTCAGGGGACACGTCCACTAGGCGGTTACACCCTGGACAGTGGCCAGCTCGTCACAGGGCTAACACAGAGACAGACAGACAAACATTCACTCTCACATTCATGCTAATTGACGGTGTCTTTGGACGGTGGGAGGAAGCGGAGAACTCAGAGAACCCACGGTAACACGGGGAGGACATGCAGACTTGGACTGTATTGTGCGTATGATATTCTGTTTCTGTGGATGTTCTATGCTACTCGTGTTCTTTATCTTTAGTCTGCTTCTCTCTGGTCTTGTACTGCGTTTTTAGTGTATTATGTTTTTGTATGCTTATTGTATGTATGTTTTGTTTTTGTTTATAAAATGGATTATAAGACCGAACACAGTCACAATAAAAGTTTGTTCACGTGAATGTCAGGATCTAGGCCCCAGTGATGAAGTCACCACAGTTTTTACTGGTTAGCAGAGGCCCCTAGGTGTTTGAGGGGGTCTCCAGGGGTTCTCAGAAAAGAGATCCAAACTAGATTGTTTGAATTTTGATAAAGGGATTGCATGTTAATTGCTTCTATCAAGTATTCTATAGTCATTGCTGTTCTATAACATTTTTATTAACCAGAAAATGGTTTGCATTTTCCTTATAATACCTTAATATGCCTATTTTTATTTTATACTATAGTAATTTTAAATTGTTTCTTAATGCATGCCCTTTTGATTGAATATATGTTGTTTTATTACTGCTCAGTGTTTTACGTTGCACCTTAATGAGACAAGTTCATATGTTTGTGAATTTTGTTCATTGACAATGGCAATAAACCCTTTCTGATTCTGATTCTGATAAGACAGTAGAAAAGGTAGGTAATCAGGTAAGAGAAGGATTGCCAATGTATCCACAGGTAAAACGCATGGGCTCACCTCCCACTCCAGCACCTCAGGCTTCAGGCTGAAGGTTCCACGACAATAATTACACTTGAGCTGCACAGCGCTGTCTGCAGAGGGCGCTGTCTGTCCATTGGTGCTGCTTTGGAGAGTAGTATTCTGCACAGGTAATCAGAAAAGGTTGATACAGTTAAAGTTTTTAGACTTACGAGATCACAATTCATAGCAATCCAAAAGTGTTTATATATCATTTATTTACTTATACTTCGTCCTTCATCCCATCAAATGCGGTTGTGTGGACTTGAAGTGTTGGTGAAGAGGAGGTGCGATCATGTGGCGTTGGTGAGGAGGTGCGATCGTGTGGCGTTGGAGGTGCGATCGTGTGGCGTTGGAGGCGCGATCGTGTGGCGTTGGAGGCGCGATCGTGTGGCGTTGGAGGCGCGATCGTGTGGCGTTGGAGGCGCGATCGTGTGGCGTTGGAGGCGCGATCGTGTGGCGTTGGAGGCGCGATCGTGTGGCGTTGGAGGCGCGATCGTGTGGCGTTGGAGGCGCGATCGTGTGGCGTTGGAGGCGCGATCGTGTGGTGTTGGAGAGGAGCGCGATCGTGTGGTGTTGGAGAGGAGGCGCGATCGTGTGGTGTTGGAGAGGAGGCGCGATCGTGTGGTGTTGGAGAGGAGGCGCGATCGTGTGGTGTTGGAGAGGAGGCGCGATCGTGTGTGTGTTGGAGAGGAGGCGCGATCGTGTGGTGTTGGAGAGGAGGCGCGATCGTGTGGTGTTGGAGAGGAGGCGCGATCGTGTGGTGTTGGAGAGGAGGCGCGATCGTGTGGTGTTGGAGAGGAGGCGCGATCGTGTGGTGTTGGAGAGGAGGCGGCGATCGTGTGGTGTTGGAGAGGAGGCGCGATCGTGTGGTGTTGGAGAGGAGGCGCGATCGTGTGGTGTTGGAGAGGAGGCGCGATCGTGTGTGTTGGAGAGGAGGCGCGATCGTGTGGTGTTGGAGAGGAGCGCGATCGTGTGGTGTTGGTGAGGAGGCGCGATCGTGTGGTGTTGGAGAGGAGGCGCGATCATGTGGTGTTGGAGGTGCGATCATGTGGTGTTGGAGGTGCGATCATGTGGTTAGAGGTGCGATCATGTGGTGTTGGAGGTGCGATCATGTGGTGTTGGAGGTGCGATCATGTGGTGTTGGTGAGGAGGTGCGTTGGAGGTGCGATGTTGATGAAGCTCTGTAGACAGACCTGAAACTTGGTGACACACTGTGAGCTGCAGAAGCTGAGCACGTTCCCCTCGGGCAGCGTGGCCTGGTACTGCGGTAATGCGTTCCTCTTACAAAAGTGACACACGGGCTCCGAGGCTGCAGGGATAAACACCGTCAGGCCCATATTGCAATGCAATGTATTTTTGTCTGTCGCGGTCTGTCGCGGTCTCTGCTGAAGAAGTGGATTTCTCAAGCGAGTGATAAATAAATAACTGGCTTTGATACTATGTCATCTAAAGGTCTGCTTCACAAATACAGACTTGTTGCTGGGAGAAGAGGAAGGAGGTAGGAGCCCTGCTAGCAGATGAGGATAGACTCACTCTGAAGGGAGGCTGTGGCTGACTTCCCCTTGTTCATGCAGGTGATGGAGCAGTACGAACCCATCGTCCCATTGGCTACTATGCTGTGCAGGACCTCCCCTGTTTTTATGAGGGTTTTACAGGTGACACAGCTCGCCAGTTTATTATGAGCCTGGCAAAGAAACAACATCAATTTCACAGTTCTGACAGTTTACATCGCGGCAAAATCACAACTTTATACTTTGATGTAGAGAGGCAGTGTTTGGGGAAGAGGCAGACCTGTTTAAAGTCCCGGATACAGTTGTGACAGCAGAAGCGCTTCTGCTGCCCGTCCACCAGGAGGAAGTGGTTGGCAGAGGTCCGGCTGGGCAGGTAGTCCCCACACTGCTCACAACAGTTCATGATGAGGCCGTTGGCACGCCGGTACACGTTAAAGCAAGTGTCACTGCAGATCCTGTGGGTCACGGTCTTAAAGCTGACCTCATGACGGATCTGAGAAGGTTAGTAGGTAGAGATGCAACTATAACACGTTCATCTGTAAATAGCCACAAAGGCAGAGGTCCGTGTTCTTTGTTAAAAAATTAAATAGTAAAAAATGGGCTTGGGGTGGATAATTTGGTTTACAGAGAAAAAATACTCAAGAGTACACTAAAATGAGTCAACTGTTTTCAGTAACACTGCCCTACTGCTACGATACACAGGCCTAAAGTAGTTTGATCATGTGTCGTTTTGCTGTCAGAACTACAGGGAGGGCCTCCATTTCCATACATAGGAAAAACATATGAATACGTGTTTTCCCACTGTTGATGAACTTTCATTAGCACATTTGGAGTTCTGCTTGTAATGGTGTTAACCAGACGTTCCTTGAGATGATTTATGCTTCATATCTTTACCTGATACACCATGGCCTTCAAGTGCCCCCAAAGATGGAAATCAAGACGGAAGGGGTCTCGGGATCTGGGACACCATGAGACCATGAGTCCATGGACCACGCCGACAAATCCTATATATGGAAACTTATGGCCCACCCTGTAGTATAAATCAGATTCTGTGTGTAGTAAGTCCAGGGTTCAGGGCCCGATGCCCTTGATGCCCCAGATGCCCCCCAATGCTATTTGACATCAAAGTGCATATGACAGGTTCACATGTTTCTCTAATTGTTATTTACATGGGTAAAGTGGCAGTTTGTGAAGAAAAGTCGAAAAAATTTAGAGTTCTAAACAGGAATCCCTGCATGTCATCAATACACCAAAATAATGTCAACTAACTAGAGTGTAAATGATACAGGTTTTGGCCCTTGTTTACGGCATGGTTGCTAGGCGACTGAATTACCTGTACAGTACATGTGTCATCTGCTGCCCATGTCCACCAAAGAAGTCAAATTATTCATGCGTTTCAGAATGGTAAAATTAGAAATGTTGCCGGAGCATTTACTAGTTTAAAACTAAATATTCTATCTTTTGAATGGAAAAAGTCCTCAAAATGTTACATAAAACAGGAAGCTGAAACTCATGAATAAACAACACTAACATGGTCAAACCTGGGAAAACTAGGGAAGCTTTTTGGTAGAAAAGAGCAAAGTGTTATCTAAGCTGTCGTATGCACTTTAAACATTGAAGCATTTCCAGAACACTGCTCACATCTCCCCATATAAAGACTTGTTTCTGGAGGACAGACCTCGGTGAGTTTGCCGCAGACTGTGCACTTGGTCTTGACTCCGGATTTGGGTGGGTTTTGCTTGTTCTCATAGGCCCCGAGACATCCTGTACTGCAGAACTCCTGGAAGGACTCACTGGAGTCCACTTGGGCTACAATGGTTCCCTTCATGTTGGTGATGTCCCTGAGAGAGAAACAGGCTTCTATTTCTATATGGCAAAGAACTCATTTGGAGAACTGAGTGATTGAAAGGCAGTGTTGAAAAGAATAGCAGTTTATAGGTTATAGTGCATTTCTCTGTTTAAATCAAATTGTCAAAATCCCAGCCAGTTTGCATATTCTAGGTGGGTTTTCCTGGCAATCTAAACCATGCATGCAAATTTTCCCAAACTAGTTAAACAACTAAAACAAGTTTTATTGAGTAATGGGAAAGGCTGTTTACGTCATAATGGTTTATACGAAAGAAACACTGCTATTGTTCGAACATATCCCCTTAAACAAATAACTGAAAAAGATTTTAAAAAGAAAAACTAAAACAGATTTCTGAACATGACTGTTGGGATAATGAACTTCACTTGCAGCCAATTCAAGCACACACACATGTACACAGAGGACGCGCACACTCACTTTTTACACATGGTGCAGCTCTTCTTGGGCGCTGGCTTGTGGGAGAAGGCTGAGAGGCAGGTGGTGGAGCAGAACAGGTGAGTGGAGCCTTTGCGCTGATAGGCCGTCTGCCCTTTCTTCAGAGGCTTCTTACAGTTGGCACATGTCACCTGGAACAGCACACAAGCATCACACATGACAGATCAGAAGCAGAATCAAACAAGGTTTATTGCCATTGTCAGTGAGCAAAATTCACAGGCAAGAAACTTGCTTTGGTGATCCAGTGCAACATACAACAATGAAGAATAATACAAGCGTTTTTCCACCATTCTGGAGTTCTTGCAGGAACTCTTGAATCAGGGACGGTCTCCATCTACCCTTAAGGGATATGTTGCTGCAATATCTTGCTGGCACGACCGTGTTGGTGGTGCCTCGGTGGGAAGTGACAAGAATATTTCACTTTTCTTGAAGGGGGCGCAGCGGCTTCACCCTCCTAGACACTGTGTGGCACGGTCTAGGGATTTGTCCCTGGTGTTGGAGGCACTATAAACACCGTCGTTTGAACCGTTGGATCAGGTAGATCTCAAGTGGATTTTGTTCAAGACCTCCTTTCTCCTGGCTATGGCTTCAGGTAAGAGGGTCGGTGAACTACAGGCCTTGTCTGTTGGTGAGTCCTGCTGCAGGTGGAATGCTGATGGTTCGGGGGTCACTCTTTAGCCGGATGCCGCTTTCCTTCCTAAGGTGTTTTTCTTCGAGTAGCACTCAGCCCCTCCAACTTGCATGGTTTGACACGGGGGCCTCTGGTAACACACTGCCCAGTCCGGGCCTTGGAGGCTTACATACGAGCCACAACACCTGTTCGGCAGTCAGATTGCCTCTTTGTATGGCCATGATGGCCCTAGGAAAGGTCAAGCGCTTTCTAAGCAGCGCCTTGCCCGATGGGTGGTCGAGGCCATTGAGCAGTCTTACATCTCTCAGAAGCGTCAGCCTCCGGAGGGTGTGGAGTGCCTCTCGACCAGAAGTCGGTCCCATCTCCTGGGCGGCCAATGAGCGGAGTGCCCCTGGATGCCATCTGCGCGGGGCCTCCTGGACTTCACCTCCAACATTTGCCCAATTTCTATAGAATCAATGTGGCAGTCCCCAACCCGCTAGAGGGGATTCTGAGACAGCACCCTTCCTCGTCGTGAGGTAGGCGTGTTTTATCTCAATTTTTGTATTGTCCTATGGGATCCCTCGGGACATTGTTGACATGTGTCATCCAGTGCTTAAGGCAGAAGGCGGTCAGAAGGGATGAAATAGAATGAAAGTTACGTATGTAACTACAGTTCTATGAATCCCGGATGACCGCCAGAGCGATCAGTCCCTCGGAATCCGCATAGGCTCGCAAGAAGAAAAAAGGACTGAGCTCTCGGTGTCACGTGACAATATAGACTCACGTGTGGTCACAGAGGTTCACAGGTGACTTTGTTGTCATTAAATTCTCGGACCGTGCGCACATGCGCGAAAAGATGATTCATTCAGTGCTTAAGGCACGCGCCCCTCTGGTGAGTCATCTGGGATTCATAGCACCGTTGTTACATATGTAACTCCCGTTCTGGAGTGGCCTAGCCAGTCCTCCAGACCTAAATCCACTAGAAAATTCTTTGAAGAGAAGCTGAAACTCTGTTACTCAGCAACAAACCTTGAAACCTGACAGATCTAGAGAAGAGTCTGTGGTGGCGGCGTGGGCCAAAATGCCTGCTGGCAGTGTGTGCAAACCTGGTCAAGAACTACAGGAAACCTTTGACCTCTGCAATTGTAAACTAAAGGCTTCTGTACCACAAAATCTTAACACCTGATTTTCTCAGTGTGTTCAAGTAATTATTTACAGCAATAACATACAAATAAATTATGTAAAAAATTATACAATGTGATTTCCGGATTTATTTATTTTTAGATTCTGTCTCTCACAGTGGAAATGCGAACGAACAAATGTGTTCAAAACCTGTTGTGTGTGGTGCTGGGTGTGTGGTGCTGGGTGTGTGGTGCTGGGTGTGTGGTGCTGGGTGGCTGTGTGTGCTGTGTGTGTGGTGCTGGTGTGGGTGCGTGTGGTGCTTGAGTGTGGCTGAGTTGGTGCTGATGTGTGTGGTGCTGAGTGTGGTGCTGAGGGTGTGGTGCTGAGTGTGGTGCTGAGTGTGGTGCTGAGTGTGTGCTGACGTGGTGCATGTGGGCTGAGTGTGGTGCTGAGTGTGGTGCTGGTGTGTGGTGCTGGGTGTGTGGTGCTGGGTGTGTGTGGTGCTGGTGTGGTGCTGTGTGTGTGCTGGTGTGTGGTGCTGGTGTGTGTGCTGGTGTGTGTGGTGCTGGTGTGTTGGTGCTGGGTGTGTGGTGCTGGTGTGTGGTGCTGGGTGTGTGGTGCTGGGTGTGTGGTGCTGGTCTTGTGTGTGGTCTGTGTGTGTGTGGGCTGTGTGTGTGGCTGGTGGTGGTGCTGGGCTGTGTGGTGCTGTGTGTGTGGTGCTGTGTGTGTGTGTGTGTTGTGGTGCTGTGTGTGTGGTGCTGTATGTGGTGGTGCTGTGTGTGTGGTGCTGTGTGTGTGTCGTGTGTGTGTGGTGCTGTGTGTGTCTAGGTGCTGTGTGTGGTTGCGTGTGTGTGTGGTTGCTCGTGTGTGTGGTGCTGTGTGTGTGGTGCTTGTGTGTGGTGCTGTGTTGTGGGTGCTGTGTGTGTGCGTGTGGTGTGGTGCTGTGTGTGTGTGCTGTGTTGTGTGTGCTGTGTGTGTGGTTGCTGGTGTGTGTGGTTCTGTGTGTGTGGTGCTGCTGTGTGTGGTGCTGGGTGTGTGTTGCTGTGGTGTGGTGTGGTGTGTGTGGGTGCTGGTTGTGGGTGCTGTGTGAGTGCGCTTGTGTTGTGTGGTGCTGGTGTGGTGTGTGGTGCTGGGTGTTGGTGCTGGTGTATAGTGTGGTGGTGTGTGGTGCTGGTGTGTGGTGCTTGTGGTGTGTGTGTGCTGTGGTGTGTGGTCGGTGTGTGTGGTGTGCTGTGTGTGTGGTGCTGTTTGTGGTGCTTGTGGGTGGTGGTGTGCTGGTGGTTGGTGCTGTGTGTGGTGCGGGTGTGTGGTGCTGGGTGTGGTGCTGGGTGTGGTGCTGTGTGTGTGGTGCTGTGTGTGTGGTGCTGGACCTTGACAGTGCGAGCGGGGGCTGCAGGGATGGAGGTGGGCTGGCTGTGGGGCTTGGTTGAAGGCTCCACTCCGGATTGTTTCTCACTCCGGACCGAGGCAGACTGGGACAACCACGTGTCTGTGCACACACAACCAAGAAAGGAAATATTTTAGTTGAGCTTCAAGTATAGCACAAACAAAAAAAGACTGTAAAATTAACCACCGAAAGGTAGAAATATCACCAAAGCGCTTGTTCTGGTTAGGGGTTGTGGGCGACTGGAGCCCAAGGCGGGGTACATTTTAGACAGGGGCCAGCTAGTGAAAATGTTATTTTGTAGTCTTAAATGAATCTTCTCTGTTCACTTTTCATTTTATTGGGTCAGTATATAAAGATGGAAGATGAGTAAGTAAAGTCTCTGGTTTTACGCCGGTGTGACGCAGCAGCCATCTTTGGACGAGACAAGCCGTAGTTGTCGCTCAGGTCGCTCGTGGCATTCTATGATTTCCATGAGGTAAAGCTAACTGGAGGCACAGCTGTTACTCAAGGAACAGTCTGATTTGTACTGTCGAAATCTATCTGAAATAATAGTAGGAAAGTCACAAGCAACATCCATAGCGATCACCGCGACAAAGTGTTGCTTAAATCAATTTTGGATTTTTTTAATGAGTTTTCAAATCATCTAACAATTACCTGGCTGTGTTTATCAATTTTGAAGATTATTTACCATTTTTATTTTATGAGGAGATCATTTTAAAGCTTTGTCTATAAATAGAAAAAAAAGTACTATATATTCAAATGTTTGAACTAAACAATGAATTTCATTATTATATCATCTTATACATCAACCAGACTGGCTTTTAAAGTGGGCATTCAAATTTGATATAAACAAGGATTTTTTCAATTCCCTATTCATTCAATATTTATAGCGCATCAAAAGAGACGGCTGGACTGACCTGTTCTATTGGGGCCTGTGTCTCCATTGTGCACCGGTTGTCCCTGGGGGCCTGCACCAAGAGGGTCCAAGTCCAGACTGAAGGCATTGCTGATGTGTAGCCCATTTTCCTCACTGTGGTCCACTTCCTGCACATAACCGCACAGTGCCTTTATTTCACTGTCAGGAAGGTAAGACAAACCCTAGGGCCTCCTACGCTCACTTGAGCAATAAAGAAGAAGTTTAATACTTTGGGCCTCATTTATTAATGCAGGTGCGAGTATAAACTGAAAACCAGCATGTGCCATTTGTGTGCGTGCTGCTCCTAATCTACTACTGGAAAGTGCGCGCATTGGTAAATGAGAGTTCAGCGAGTGCACCTGTGAGCGTGCCTTTGCTCCTGTAGAGTCTATGAGTGAGTGAGGTATGAAGCACAGCATTTGGGCCGAGGCGCATCTGAAGACAGCAGGTTAACCCCACGCTGGTGAATCAGGGAGATCATTTCTCTTTGGACTTTGTGCACGCATAGCTGTGATCTTCATCCCGCATCAAAGACGTGACCTAGTGTTGTAGGTAAAGACAATTCTTTTCCTCTGCTTTTAGAACAGCACCTCATCCTATTGTGTTTGAAAGGGGGCTCCATTTAAAGCATTCAACATTTAATAAAATGCTGTATTGGTGCATAAACTGCAGCAGCTGAAGTGCAAAATGTTTGCACTTGTCTCTCCACAACACTAAATTATCACAGAGTTTCAGCTCTCATAGGTGTGATAAATCAGGTTAACACTAAACGACTTCATTTGCGTTGCCCTCGCTGTAAATTGGCGCATGTAGGCGAAAACTCCCCGGTGTGCTACTTCACTTACTTGAATGACCAAAAAATGTCTCTGCGTCCTTTTTAGCGTATGTGAAAATTGTGTCTAGCTTTGGCTCCTTTTTGAGCGCCGTCAATTGTTTTGCACGTGAGCAGACGCTTCATACATGAGGCCCCGGGTGTGCTTTAAACTGAAAAGTGCCAGCAGTTGTCCTTCACTTCAAAACCAAGTATCGTCCACAGCCAACTCCCCCAGCACAGGACTGCTCCCTCCCACAGGCCCGAAGACCCCCCTCCCCCAGCACAGGACTGCTCCCTCCCACAGGCCCGAAGACCCCCCTCCCCCAGCACAGGACTGCTCCCTCCCCCAGGCAGAAGACCCCCATACAGAATATCCCCCAGCACAGGACTTGTTCCCTCCCACTAGGCCCGAGACCCCCCTCCCCCAGCCAGAAGACTTTCCCTCCCACAGGCCCGAAAACCCCCCATCCCCCAGCACGACTGCTCCCTGCCCACGGGCCGAAGCACCCCCCCACGTCCCCCAGCACAGGACTGCTCCCGTCCCACGGGCCCGAAGACCCCCTTTCCCCAGCACAGGACTGCTCCCTCCCCAGGCCCGAAGACCCCCCTCCCCCATGCAACAGGACGCTCCCTCCCACAGCCCGAAGACCCCCTCCCCCAGCACAGGACTGCTCCCTCCACAGGGCGAAGGACCCCCCCCCCAGCACAGGAACTGGTCTCCTCCCACGCCCGAAGACCCCCCTCCCCCAGCACAGGACTGTTCCCTCCCCAGCCCCGGAAGACCCCCATGAACTCGCCAGCATCAGGACGGCTCCCTCCCACAGGCCCGAAGACCCCCTCCCCCAGCAGCAGGACAGCTCCCTCCCACGGGCCCGAAGACCCCCCTCCCCCTCTCAAGCCAGGACTTTGCTCCCGTCCCACAGCCCGAAACCCCTCTCCCCCAGCAAAACGCCTCCCCAGCAGCAGACCCCCCGCCCAGCACAGGACTGTCCCTCCCCAAGCAGAAGCCCCCCGCCCCCAGCACAGGAGCTGTTTCCCTCCCCCAGGCAGAAGACTCCCTCATCCCCCAGCCACAGACTGTTCCCTCCCCAAGCAGAAGACCCCTCTCCCCAGCACCAGGACTGTTCCCTCCCCCAGCAGAAGACCCCTCTCCCCCAGCACAGGACTGTTCCCTCCCCCAGGCAGAAGACCCCCTCCCCCAAGCACAGACTGTGCCCTCCCCCACAGAAGACCCCTCACTCCCCAGCACAGACTGTTCCCTCCCCAGCACAGACTGCTCCCTCCCACAGGCACGAAGACCCCGTCCCCCACACAGGACTTTCCCCTCCCCCAGGCATGAAGACCCTCTCCCCCAGCACGGGACTGTTTCCCTCCCCCAGGCGAAGACCCTCGATCCCCCAGCACAGGACATGTCTCCCTCCCCCAGCAGAAGACCCCGTCTCCCCCAGCACCAGGACTGTTCCCTCCCCCAGCAGAAGACCCCCCGTCCCCCAGCACAGACTGCTCCCTCACAGCCCCGAAGACCCCCCCTCCCCCAGCACAGGACTGACTCCCTCCCAGGCCCGAAAACCCCCCAAATTCCCCCAGCACAGGACTGCTCCCTCCCACGGGCCCGAAAGACCCCCTCCCCCAGCACAGGACTCTCCCTCCAACTGGCCCGAAGACCCCCCTCCCCCAGCACAGGACTGCTCCCTCCCCCAGGGCAGAAGATCCCTCTCCCCCAGCACAGGACTGCTCCCTCCCACAGCCCGAAAGGACCCCCTCCCCCAGCCACAGGACTGCTCCCTCCCACAGGCCCGAGACCCCCCTCCCCCAGCACAGGACTGCTCCCTCCCACAGCCCGAAGACCCCCCTCCCCCAGCACAGGAACTGCTCCCCCAGAGCCCTTCCCCCCAGGACGTCCTCCCCAGAAGACCCCCCTCCCCCAGCACAGGACTGTGCTCCCTCCCACAGGCCCGAAGACCCCCCCTCCCCCAGCACAGGACTCCTCCCTCCCACAGCCCGAAACCCCCCTCCCCAGCACAGACTTGCTCCCTCCCCCAGGCAGGAAGGACCACTCTCCCCAGCACAGGACTGTTCCCATGCCCCCAAGGCTGAAGACCCCCCTCCCCAGCACAGGACTTTCCTCCGCCCAGGCAGAAGAACCCCCCTCCCCCAGCACAGGACTTGTTCCCCTCCCCAGGTGCAGAAGACCCCCCTCCCCCAGCCAGGACCAGCTCCCTCCCACAGGCCCGAAACCCCCCGCCCCCAGCACAGACAGCTAAACCTCCCACAGGCCCGAAGACCCCCCTCCCCCAGCACCAGGACTTGCCTCCCCTCCACAGCCCGAAAAGCCCCCCCTCCCCCAGGCACAGGATGTTCCCTCCACATTCCCGAAGACCCCTCTCCCCCAGCACAAGACTGTTCCCTCCCCCAGCAGAAGACCCCCCTCCCCCAGCACAGGACTGTTCCCTTCCCCAAGCAGAAGACCCCCACCCCCCAGCAAGGACTGTTCCCTCCCCCAGCCAGAAGACCCCTCTCCCCCAGCACAGGACTAGTTCCCTCCCCAGCAGAAGACCCCTCTCCCCAGCACACGACTGTCCCTCCCCAGCAGAAGACCCCTCTCCCCCAGCAACGACTGTTCCCTCCCAGCAGAGACCCCCATCCCCAGCACAGACTGTTCCCTCCCAGGCAGAAGACCCCTCCCACCAGCAACAGACTGTTCCCTCCCCCCAGCACAGGATGCTCCCTTCCCACAGCGACAAGACCCCCCTCCCCCAGCACAGGACGTTCCCTCCCCCAGCAAAGACCCCTTCTCCCCAGCACAGACTGTTCCCCTCCCCCAGCAGAAGACCCCCCTTACCTCCCCCAGCACAGGACTGTTCCCTCCCCCAGCCAGAAGACCCCTCTTCCCCCAGCACAGGACTGTTCCCTCCCCCAGCAGGAAGACCCCCTCTCCCCAGCACAGACTGTTCCTTCCCTCTCACCAGCGCTTGGTGGGTGCTTCCATCCTGCAGGGACGTCACAGAGGTGATTCGCAAAGCCATATCCTGCTCTTCTGCCTGGTCCTCTGCTTGTGATGGGCTGCTCCCATCTTTTCATGCCCCCCGAGCCCAGGGTGGTCACACTGGCTATCCTTATTCTCTGAGTCCGGCTCAGTGAGGGCAGCAGGCCGAGTGTGTGGGGGAGGCATCACAGTAGGGGGCGCTGCAAACACAAAAGCAGTGTGGTACATCTCAGGAAAGTTATCAGCAGAAGAAAATTGTAGGTAATATATCATCACATTTCACCGCATTTTAGGACAAGAGGGAAGCTAAGTAAAACAAGTGAGCAGCAAAAAAGTGGCACGGGTGCAAGTCTGCCACCTGCCTGCCTCCAGGGAGATGTTCTGTCACCACTACTTTCGACTGTAGTATTGGAGTAGTGTGGTAGAAAAGTTTCAGTTGTATCATCTGGACACTTTTTTTTTTTTTAGAACAACAAGACTCTCATCCAAAGAGTCATTCTCAATCTGTGGATCTAGTCTGAGAACTCAAGTATTTATCCTACTCTGAGTAAGCACATAGCCCAGCAGGCAGAACCTCAGCTGCCTATTTCAGAGCAGGATAAATATCAAAGTTCTCAGACTAAATTACTTTTTTTTCCAGATGACACTGAATCTTTTTCTAAAATAGAACACTACTGGACAAATGAGGGATTACACCGACGATTGTAGTAGTAGTAGTAGTACAACTACAATTTATAATACTACTAAACAACGAAGCCAGAGCTTCTGAACATAAACAGGAAGAAGCAAAGTCTAAAGTCCTGTCAATGCTTACAAACATATGTGGAAAAAGAAAAACATAAACATGTGGAAATAAATAAATGAATAAACTGAATTTTTCAAACAATTATAAAATGTATGAATAAAAAATATGTTTTCAAAATAAATACATTGACATTTAAAAAAAAATACATTTTATATACACACATACATACATTTATATACACATACACACAAAAAGATGTTCACCCCGGATAAGACATAATATAAGACACACACATTCATTTATGTACGCACACACATGACACACACCACATTATGTACGCACACACACACACTTATTGTACGCACACACACACACTATGTACGCCCACACACACAGCACTTATGTACGCACACACATTACACACACCACAGCACTTATGTACGCACACACACACACACACTTATGTACGCACACACACATACACACATTTATTTACGCGCGCACACACACGCACGCACGCACACACACACGTACACATATGTGCACACACACATTCACACACACACGTACACATATGTACACACACACATTCACACACACACGTACACATATGTACACACACACACATTCTCACACACACACACACACAGAGTCTTGTCCTCACGCCAAAGAGAAATAAAGTTTCTTGCCATTCTTGAGTGAGTGGGTCTGCTGCGCTTTCCGCGCCGGGCCGACGAGCCACCCTCTGGTCGGCGGACCCCCCTACCCGACTGCAATTATTATTGTAAGCAAACCAACGACATGCGAGCGTGGAACCTTGAGGACATGTGACTGTGGAACCGTAAGGACAAGTTCTGTCTTAAACGGTCTGATTTGGACATAGCATGAGCACACACTGCTGCCACCGCCATCAGACAGAGACGCAGCTTCTTCAGTGAACCTCATTCCCCCTGTATAACGCTGTTATGTTTGGAAGTGCTTAGTACGTTTGAATAGTTCACTTTTAGGAGCTTGTTGACTGGACAGTCCGATAGAGAGGCTGATGTGAGGCTGGGGCTTCTCTTATTCCACTGACACTGAAGTGAATCAGAGTGTTCAAACTTTGACCCAAGCCCCCGATGTCTTTGCCCACAACCACAACCGAGAGAACGTTAGACAGTGACTTCAAATCTGGTGATTTGAGCGTTTCTTAGCTCCACTGGGGGCATTGCTCCTCTGGCAGTGTTTTCTACTGCAGCCGAACGTGCCGTCATCGCGATCAATCGTATTCAAAAAGGTTAATTATTGGTAATGTAAAAGTACTTACTTACTGCATTACTTTTATAACAAAACTAGTGTATTGCGTTTGTTTTCCAGGGCAGTAAGGAGTAACGGAACGAGTTACTGTTGAAGTAACTCTACTCACACTGGTGATGAGCGATGACGTGTTCTCTAACGTTAAGCTGTTTCAAATGAACCAAATGAGGAACTGAATTTAAACATGACTAAAAATGCTACATGTGCCGTGCAGACGGGCAAAGGGGTGGTCAGCCTGTGTTATAGCCCGCCCCGTAATAAAATGATCATTTCTTGAGCCGCGGGTCACTTAAGGACACATGTGTACTCAAGAGCATCCGCAGTAGCGTCGTGAAGCCTGGTGCGGTCAGAGTGGTGCGCCTGGCTAAACCACAACTACAGCTCCAGGCACAAACCTATAAACGCTAAAAGAAGAGAAAAAATGAGACTATGGCAGGTGAAAACAGACTATGGTGACCCGCAAAATAGTTGAATTAATTGTTCCCAGAGACACAGGGTGAAGCCTAAATGCTCAAATAAAGCTTCAAATGTGTAGACAGACTGTACAAGAGTGTGGTTGGGAAGAAGACTGACTTTGACTGGCTGAAGGGGACTTGTGCTGCGACTCCTCTTCGTCATCGATGACTATGGGCTCTGCTGGTGCAGGGCCCGAGGCAGGGGCTGGGGGGCTGGGGGCCTCACACGGACGCTCCACCGGCAACTCTGAGTTGGGCCTGTCCTGGGCCTCTTCCTCCACCAGAACCACATCATCATCATCATTCTCCTCCTGAACACAAAGACCCGAACACTGGGTGCTCGGCTCAACACTCAGTACATTTCAGTCTTCATGTACAGTACTAATGCTCCGGGTGTTTAACATGCACACTGCAGGAAAAGGCTTTTTAATTGGGTTTTACTGCACAAACTAAAGCCAATTGGATTTTCTGAAACAGTTGCAGCTCCTTCACTCATTTATATTAAAAAGGGTCAGGGTTCTGTTCATTATTCTGTCGTTTTGAATGTTTTGAGCTTGTCTAGTACAATGTTCTTGGGGGGTTTGAGGAGTTATTATCGTTCACGGATCCTTTAGGCCCCAACACAGCGCTCATGCAGCAGACACTTTGTATTTATACCATGGGAGAGTCCTCTTTGGTGTCGGGGGAGGGGGCATCCTCTTTGGCAGCACTCGGGTCCAGCTCCCCATCCATCACTATGGCAACCACCTGCCAACAGAAAGAGGTATGCTGTGATTGGCTGAGCTCAGGCGACAGGTGTGCAGCAGTATCAGGTGTCTCCCCAGCCACGACACTGGGTCATGAATGGAACGCCAAGGTACACGTCAATATGCAGTACTTTATGTCACGCGCCCTCGCCCCGTCCCCATTAGCAACCCAGACGGAAACAAAACAAGTTGATGCAAAGTTTGTGCTTCAAATGAAATGAGTTGCTTGATTAAAAAAAGAATGAAAAGATCTACGATATAAAGCAGCGAGGGCTGTGTATAAATGACACCATTTTAGAGACAAGTGGATTATGTCACTTTTATTTCTTATTTAAAAGATAAATCAAGATGGCTTCTTGCAATCAACCACCCACGTGTTTGAGTCATGTGACTTGTGTGGTCACATGCTGTCGCCTCACACTGTTTGAGAGTCATGAAAAACGGCACATAAAAGTGAAACGTAAAAGGGTCGACCTTCCTTCTCTACAGCGGCGAGTCGATGTCACTTAAAAGACAAACTTATATGGACATTTCCATCTCCTCTTGCTCGTCCACACGCCCTCTGCACCGGACACGCCCTCTGCACCGGACACGCCCTCTGCACCGGACACGCCCTCTGCACCGGACACGCCCTCTGCACCGGACACGCCCTCTGCACCGGACACGCCCTGTCACCGGACCCTGCACCGGACACGCCCTCTGCACCGGACACGCCCTCTGCACCGGACACGCCCTCTGCACCGGACACGCCCTCTGCACCGGACACGCCCTCTGCACCGGAAGCTTTCAAGAGCCCAGACTCTGTGTCTGATCATACAATATCACACAATATCACACTCGGACAGTTGGAAATGAGGCTCACAGCATAGGCACTGGTCAGGAGAGGGCCGGGGACTGACCAAATGAGCATCCCAGGGTCAGGTTGTTTCGACCCACTGTAGAATTGGTTTGCAGTGACATACACATTAAAAACAGACATAAGATCAGAGGTTATACAACAAATAAACAACAACATAAGGGAGGGAGGGATTGGGAGAGAGAGGGGGAGTAGGAGCAAGAGAGGGTGCCAGAGAGGAGCGGGAAAGAGGGAGTGAACAGGAAAGAGGGAGCGAGCGAGAGAAAGCAGAAGCCAGAACGGGAGAGAGAGGGAAGGAGAGAGAAGGAGCGAAGGAAAGTGGGCGCGGGGGGAGGAAGCGAGAGAAAGGGCATGAAAGAGGGTGAGCGAGAGCATGATTTTTTTTCAACTCTGCTCCTTTAGTTTACCTTCTCCAAGGCCCAACTTGTCCAGTGTGTTGTGTTATTGTTTTTAGTCTTTAGCTGTTTGCTTATTGCTTTATTTTACTCCCTCTTTTGTTCTGTTATGTTGTTCAGTTTCTGTTGTCCTATATTCTAATGAAAAAAATAAAATTGCCCCAAAAAAAAAATACAGAAAGCAAACGAGAGAGGGATAAAGAGGAAGGGAGAGAAAGGGAGTGAGAGAGAGAGAAAAGGAGCCAAGGAGAGTGGGACTGGGAAGGAGTAGGCAGGAGAAAGGGAGCGAGGGAGAGTGAGCGCGCGCTCCCTTTTACTAAGACGTCATTCAAGCAGATTCAGTCACATGATGAACACCCCGACACCCGGGTAAGGGTGCATCCCCTGACCCCTCACTCACTCCACTGCCTGCGCTATTTCACAGACTTTATAATGCACTCAATCACAGCGATTGGGACCCTCAGCTCACTACTTTCTCCTCGGTCACGTGACTCTGACGTCCAGGTGAAAAAAAGCCTGCACATCTCAGATAAAAATAGATTTCTGTAATAATCCGTCTGGCATGCACATATTTACGGACAAATAATCCCCACACATTCAACAAGAAACGGACTGGATTATTCGATTTTTGGCCTGTGATCTCAGGCGACTGTTTTTGTTCATCTTCTGGAGCCAGTGTGTTTAAACTGATCTTCTGCTTCATTCAGTCGGTTGTGTCCAGTTAAAGACATGGCGCTGGTATTTTTCTAGTGACCGGTCAATGAGTGACCATGCGGCGCACTTCTTTTCATGGTGCATTGTGGGAAATTTTGAGTGGCTACTTTATCCCCTACTGGACATTCGGACAGCACTACAAAATGGTGTGAGCCCTGAATAGTGACCTCTGTAGGGAAAAGTGTGGACATTCGGGCGCAGCCATTGAAATGAGAATCTCTCGCGGCACACAAACCCCTCCCACTGCCCAAACATCCTGAAAGCCCCCCAGCGCCCCCAGTGTACTGCAGAGGAACTCCACTCTGAGGCGAGCCAGTCTCTTTAGCAGTAGTGAGCTTTGCTTGGCCCTGCAGAAAGTTCACTAGCGTCACTGCTCTGCTCAAACACAAACCCCTCTGCTGTAAAGCCCAGGTCCAACCCCTCCTCCCAGCCACGCAGAAGCCTAAATAGGGAGAGCGAGCAGAGGACAAGACAGCCACAGATGTTCAGAAGCAGAATAGGTTTATTGCCATTGTCAGTGAACAAAATTCACAGGCTGGAACTTGCTTTGGTGATTCGGTGCAACATACAACAATAACAAAAGCAAAATATATCAAATAAGGCATGCGTTAAAAGAAAAACTATTTACTGAAAAATAAACTTAGGCTATGTTCACACTGCAGGTCAATTCTGATTTTTTTCCATGGCAGTGTGAACAGCACACATCCGATTTTTTCAAATCCAACCCATGTGCCAACCACATGTCCCCAGATCCGAACTGAACGTCATCAATAGGCAACATTTCCGGGATAAACATCACAATTCCGAATCAAAGTGGAGAGAAATGGCAGATGAAGGAGCGGCATTTGAGGCGATTGCAAAGGAGTTGGCTGAGCGAGGGTTGAGTGCACCTGGCTGCAAAAGAAACTAAGGACTTCAATAAATGCAGCACACACGCGGCCGAGTAATGTGCCTTTTCTACTTCCGTAAAAGTGAGACGTTTTCTTTTGTGCACATGCGGAGAACATCGAGCTGCATTCTGTTCACAGACAAACAGCAGTCGCATTTTTCTGTAATGTAAACGACCACATAAAAAAAAAAAAAAAAATCCGAATTGGGCCTCCATACACTGCAGTTGTGAACGTAGCCTTAGTAATGTACAGTCAGTTTTACAGTTAAATTTAACAGATAGTGGGTGCAGAAAGTGGCAATGGGCGTTTTGATTAAATTGTAGTTAAAGTTGGCCGGTGCTTAAGAAGTGTAGCCCTCTGGCCTGAGGGGAGTGGCTCAAATACGTCCATGTCCAGGGTGGAAAAGGGTCGTCTGTGATCCAACCTGCTCGTCCCGAAGCCCTAGAGACGTACAAGTCCTGCAGAGATGGAAGTCTGCAGCCGATCACCTTCAAGGTTCAGCAGAAACGCACAATGCGCTGTAGTCGTCGGTTTTTGGTCCCTGGCTGTGGCTCCAGCCAGAGGGCGTCAGCTAGTCTCTGTTCATTCCCCCGGCTGTGATGGTTAGGAGGTTGAGGATGGACTGTGATGGCCGTGTAAACTGCAGCATCATCTGCACTGGCAGCTTGGCTTTCCTCAGCTGCCCGCAGGAAGTACATCCTCTGCTCGGGCCTTCTTGAATGAGGGAGCTGATGGAGGGCTCCCACTGTGAAGGTCCTGGGTGATGGTGGTGCGCGCAGGAAGCGGAAGGAGTGCACAGTGGTGATGGGGGAGTCTGTCAAGATGAGGGGGGGGCCTAGGGGGGTTGCACTTTGGACTTTTAAAGTTGTGTTCTTACATAAAATAAATCTTGATCTATTAGATATTGATATTGTGGGCTGCTGAGATCATCCAGGTTTGGTTACTGCACGCTGGCACCAGGACACCAGCCGGGTCCACCTCCCTCCTGCAGAACAGACTCATCCCCGTCCGAGATGAGTCCACGATGAGGGTGGTGTCATCCGCGAAACTTGATCAATTTTACGGAGTCATTGGCTGGAGTTTGTTGTACAGTGAGAAGAGCAGGGGAGGAAAGTTACACAGCCCTGTGGAGCTCCTGTGCCTGATAGTCCGAGTGTCTGAGACATTCTTCCTTAGCTGCACGCAGTGCCATCCGATCCGTCAGGAAGTCAGTGGATCCACCTGCAGGTGGAGTCAGGCACGTTGAGCTGGGAGGAGCTTTGTCCTGGAGCAGAGCAGGGAGGATGGTGTTGAAACGCAGAGCATGAAGTCCACAAACAGGATCTGTGGTGTAGGTTCCCAAGATGTCTGAAGGATGAAGTGGAGTGCCAGGTGATGACGTCGTCTACAGACGCCGTTGGCTCTGCAGGCGAACTGCAGGGGGTCCATCAGGGAGGGGGGTAAAAGGACTTGAGGTGGGGCAAGACCAGTAAGCCGGGGACAGGGAGGATGACTGACGGACTTGAAAGCAGGCTGGTACAAAGGCATAACGGGAGTCAACTCCTCTGCACAGTGTCTCAGGGTAGTGGCGGAGGAGACAATCGTCTGGTCCAGTAGCTTTTGGGGGTTTTGATTTCGCAAAGAATCTTTACAGTCCTGACTCTGAACTGAGAGCGTGGTGGGGTCCGGGATTGGGTTATCAGGGGTGGGCGTCTCGGAACCTTGAGTAATATGTGTCGAGTTCGTCAGCCATATCGGTAGTCGTGCTGCACTGTGGGGGCCCTGGGCTTGTAGTTGTGAGAAGCCAGAGACCTCTCCACACAGAGGCGGGGTTGTTGTCAGAGAACTGCTTGCTTCAGACACATATTGTACTGTGATCTCGCTCGAGGAAATCTCTTTGCTAAATCCATACTTTGGCATCTTTTGTAGCGCCCCCTGTCTCGCACAGCTGCGTGCGTGCGCTGCCTCCTTCTGCTGCCTTAACTGCCTCAGTTTTGGAGTGAACCAGGGTTTGTCATTGTTGAAAGTGACTTTGGTTTGTGTTGGTATGATGCTGTCCTCACAGAATGTATGACGTCTCCGTGTCCTCATCCAAACTATCTGTGGCAGCTCTGAAGACCTCTCAGTCTGTAATATTCAAACACGCGTGTAGCTCCTTCACTGCCTCATTGGTCCACTTCTTAGAGGTCCTCACTACAGGTTTGGAGAGCTTCAGCTTCTGTCTGTACGTGGGGATCAGGTGAACCATGGCGTGATCTGAAAAGTCGATAGCAGCTCGGGCCACGGTGTGAAAAGAGTTACTGAGAGTGTAACAGTGATCCAGCGTGTTCTGCTCTCTGGTCGAGACTTTAATAAACTGTCTGTACTTTGGTAGTTTATGGCTGAGATTCCCCTTGTTAAAATCACCAAGAATAATAAGCACAGAGTCCAGGAAGGTCCGCTCAACACTCAAAACCTGGTCCACGAGCACACGCTGTGCCTCCTGCACGTTTACACTCGGTGGGATGGACTAATTCTGCAGCAGATGCTAAAAAAAACTGGTACTAGATCCATAGGAGTGGTAGTTCTGATGGTTAAGAGCTCTTCACGGGTATAAGAGCACACTGACAAACGATTTATGCACAAAAACAGACAAAACAAAGCGCACCGAAACACCAGGGCATCCTCCTGCGGCGCCATCTTGGAAACACAATGTTCCAGTGTTTCCTCCTCTGGGCAGAAGGTGCAGTGACTCTCCATCTTGGGTCAAAATGGGCCACATGTCTGTCTGTGGCCACGGCACAGCGTTTCTCGATAAGAGGTTGGTACACGGACCCCAAGCTGCCTAATGGGGAAAACCCCGGGGCCAAGAAACCTGACAACCTGGACTTCTGAAGACCCTCAAGTGTGGCCCTGTGAAAGGTATCAAAACCTTGATAGTGACACTGTAGAGGGTCTTCCTTGACACAGTACTGAGTTCTGTTAGAACTGGTGTAACAAAAGGATAATAGAGCGCCATCTACACTTTGACCTCCACCAGCAGGATGGACCATGTGCAAAGGAAAGCCCGGGTTGGCGATGGACGGAATAAAACGATGCCAGGGCCAGCACTTCCCAGAAACTTGATGGGAGCCCCCTTTTCACCACCTCAGGACTCTCTCCAGCACCCTCTGTGACCTGATGCCAGTCTCTTCCAGCCCCTCCCCTGCCTTAGGTCGGCCAGCCTAGTGCCCACCTCACATCGGCCGTCTGGCTGGTCTCTTCTGCTGTTTCTGCAAATCCAATGGGAAGTCTTTAAATATCCCAGCTTGCCCACTCCACAAAGCAAGGCAGACGTTGTCCACTGGCTTGTCTCATACAGGAGACAAGCTGCACAGTTTGTAGACTGAGGGCCGCCACACGGCTGGCAATGTCCACAAGTCCCTGACCTCCTTCAGCTGTGGGGAAGTATAAGACAGCAGCTCTCAACCAGTGGAACCCCCCCCCCAAAAAAAATGGGTGGCAGAGAGAGAGGCAGAGAAAGAGGAAAGACAGAGGCGGAGAAGAGGAGACAGGGGGATGAGGAGGCGAGACAGAGGGAGAGAGGAGGCGAGACGGAGGGGGAGAGGAGGCGAGAAGGTGAGACAGAGGGGGAAGAAGAGACAGAGGGGAAGAGGAGACAGAGGGCCTATATCAGAGGCGGAGCTGTCAGTGCATGTCTTGGCGGTGAACGCCTCTTTAATGACAAAACTTACGGTAAGTTATATTTACAGTATAGCACTAAATGCCCATCATTTCAACTTTAAGGTGTTCATGTAGTAAAAATAAAAGTGTTATTGTTTTATTATTATCTGTCTAAGGACACAGGACGCTGGGACATTTCCAAGTCCCTATGAACATTGTTTATTTTGTTTTCCACTGTCGCCCCTCGAGGCAACTACTGTTGTCATTTTGGGCGTTACAAAAATAAATTGAATTGAATGAATTATCACAACATATTATTTTACAATATCTGAAGGCTGTGGGGGGCATAAATAGTGGTTTGTGCCTTTTTTTAAAGAGTAAACATAAAAGACAAAACAGAACATGACCAGAGAGCATTTTTTTAAAATAAAAAGTACAAATGGAAATCAACTAAAACACAACATAAACATTCATGGCACAGCTACATGGAAATAAGAGTCACATTTAGTTTATCAAATCCATTTGTCTGATGTCTGTCGCAATGGCAGTCCAGTTCATCATCCGGGGGGGGGGGGTTTGTCATCCATTTCTTTGTGATGGCCTTTTTTCCTGTCACCAAAAGTACATTCCAAAAGGTATCCATTTATTGTGTCCATGGCAGGAGTTCTGAGGCCAAAGTACTAAAGTTCAGAGGATGGAAATGACAAAACCGTCTGCAGTGCATTGTGAACTTCAGTCCAATATTTCTGATCAACAGGACAGTCCCAGAACATGTGATAGTGGTTTGCCTCCTGGTGGCGCTGTTCCTCCAACAGTTGCATTTTCCTGTGAGTAATGAGAACTTTGACGTGGGGTTATGAAGAAACGTGACACATTTTTCTAACAAAAATTCCTTCCAGTGATTTTGTGGTTCTCCACATGTACACACACTTTCCCACTCAGTCAAAAAAAAATTACCTTCTCCTTCCCAATTGTTTTTTCAATATATTTATTAGAGCAGCTGTCCAAATTAGCAATGCATGATATAATTTGAATATTATTTCCCTTGAACGTTCTGATTTATAAACCTTAATAAAAACATTAGCCAGAGGGTTAGGATGGTCATAACTTTGTTTAATTTCTTGGTTATAATAACTCCTTAGTTGTAAAAGCCTACTAAAGTCTGCCAGTACGGGCTGCACAGGAAACCCTGGCACAACATTACTCTCGATATTTTTCCATTGAGCTTCAGATTCTGGGTCACAACAAGCTACAAGAGTGTGAGAGAGCGAGCAAAATCAGTCTTTCTCCTCCACAAATGTACAAAGTGCCTCTGTGTGCACGTTTGTGACAAACAAAATAGTCCATATTTCATCAAAAATAGGCCCAAGTACGGCCGTCAGCGCCGCCATGTTTGTTTTGGTTCAATGCTGCTCTGTGATTGGTTCCAGTCCCGCCCGCGGGCCCCTAATTGAGCGAGCTGGGGGTCTTGACTTGGAAGCAATTGATTTCATAATTATGACACAGTATTTAATGTAGTTTTAATTCAACACAGTATATTTTAGTAAACTATTTAATAAGTCACTCAAATAAACACAATTCAAGCTGATTTGAAATGTTTTGCACTTCCATTGAGCAGTGGCCTTCCCAGATCGGCTGCATGGTTGTTTAGGGGGTGAAAAGTCTGGGGACTGTTGTTAAATCCAGTCAGAGAAGAGCTCAGACTTCCTCCTGGTCCTCAATCACGCACACGTGTGTCGGCGTTGGCGCGTTTGTTTAGGTTTGTCCTTTTGACTACAATGCTGCGCTGTGATTGGACAGCCCCTCAGCGGCTCAAACCGAACAGCGCGAGCCTGACCAGAAACAAATGTCCTGCCACTTTAACTACAATTTAATCACTCACCGCACTGTTCACTTTCTGCACTACAACTGTAAATTCTTGTGTACATAGTAATGCCTATTTTTATTTTATGATCAATTTAAATTGTTTCTTAATGCATGCCCTTTGGATTGAATATAATTTGTTTTTATTATTGCTCAGTGTTTTATGTTGCACCTTAAGGCTGAGACAAGTTCCTATGTTTGTGAATTTTGTTCATTGGCAATGGCAATAAACCCTTTCTGATTCTGATGAGAATTTGTCTGGCGTGAGTCAGCTTGGTGCCCTCTCAGGCTCCAGAATATGGAAGGGAAACAAGGGTCCGCCAATTCATTTTAGTGCTCAAAAAAAGCGTGAAAAATTTTCATTCTCGCTGTAGGCACCGAGCTGACCTGTAACTTCGCTTGGTGCCACCTGCTTGTCAGATACAGTGGAACATTCTAGGCAAAGCAAGAACATCACCATGGAGACGAACTGCTGTGAGCTTCACCCAAAGTATGCAATGTTATACTTAAAAAGGTAAGCAGGAGGAGTGAGTCCCACATGTGCACATACTCCAGTCAGTCTGCCCCAGGGCAGCTGTGGCAACAGTAATGCTTACCACATCAGCTGTGGAGGGATTGAATTATGACCACAGTGTGGCGCTAGAGAGGCTTGTACAAAGCAAAAAGGGGAAAATGATATAATAGTACTGCTATAACGCATTTCTTTGTGCTGAAACAAAGCTGACCCTAAACACATCTGGGGGTCTTATTGAGGAGACTTGACACAACTTGGTGATCAAGTGTTTAAACGCTCGGCTTCACTCAGTGTACAATAATGAGGAGAAGTCTCTTGAAGACACGACAGACAGGTTTACGGGCTTCTCTCCCGTGTCGAGGCTACAAACGGGCTTCGTTCAGCCGGTTTCCCGCAGCTCGTGGCGGAGGCTCGAGGGGAGGAGAGCTCTCACTGCGCCATTGTCGAAACGACCGCAACTTACGCTCTCCAACCAGGCCTAAGATCCGCAACTCACGGCCCGCAGACAGCGCTGCGCCGGGACCAGCACGGAGCCCGGTCCGTGCGTTTCCTCTGACGGAGCACCGGGCTAAAGTCTGCGGGTGAGCAATGGCCTTTAATTGGAAAGTTGCAGTCCGCACACAGCGCCTCAATCAGCGGCACACACAGCCACCCACCGCCAGGAGCGCCCTAGCGGAGGTCCCCGGCTCACGATGGTCATGCGGCCGTAAACAACGGCCCTGAAAACAAGCGCTGAGTTTGTGGGGAGCTCGGAGCACAATGAAGCGGCGTGGGCCGGTGTGTTCCTCCCGGAGCCCGGGATCAGCCACTACACCCGGGCTGGAGACCAGCGCTGCCTGCCGTCCGCCATTAACCGAACAATACTACAGAGCAGGGGCAAATCTGCCCAAATTAACAGCTTATTGACCCCATATTCGCCTCATTTCCGTGTAGCACTCACGGGCCCCCCGGGGCCCCGTGCCCCCGCCCCTGGAACTTCCACCAACTTTGCGGCGTTAGTAACGCAAGTGAGAGGAGCAAACATCAGTAAAAATCTCTTACCGGAGGAGTCCAAACGGTGTAGCGCCACTTTTGTGCATTGACATTAATCCCTGGGAGCGCATGCGCACTGCAAACAACTTTCCACTTCTTCCCCAAGATTGTCTATGGAGCAGATGACCAACTGCTCGTGATTAGCAGCGCCCAGAGCGTCACTTGTACGACCCATGTGTAAGACGGAAGGGTCTAAAGCCAAGCAGAGACCGTGTACAAAGTGGTCCTGGGCCTCCCGCTCCTCGGTCACTCAGCATAGACCAGAATATGGACTAATGTTGCGGCGGGGCAAGGTCTTTTCTGGGCTCTGTGTCTCATGAAGCTGCGGTCGATGCCAGTGATGCCAGTGCGTTTGGAAATAAAGGCCATGGAAGAGCATACTGCCGTTTGTGTGGTAGTAACCATGTGAGCCCTCTGTCAGGCTTAACGCGCTATGCTACATCGACTGCGCAGGCGCAACGTCACCAATCAAGAGCTGCATGGCTGGCAATTAAGCGGCGAGACGCGGCGATGGCGCCGTAGCGCGTCCTGTGCGCTCCGCAGGTGAATACCAGCTGAGCTCTGGAGGTGCGCACTTTTATTAACCGGGTGCGTGATTAACGGCCACGAGTCTTGAGCCTCTGCTGACCAATCAGGAGGCAGGATTTGAGTTGAGAGGGTTCACTAGTGATCGCAGAGGCAGGGCCAGAGCCACTCACAGAGACCCAGGTGGGCCAAATGTCTGGGCCCCAGAAGAGACTGCTTTGTTGCATTGGGTCTTCACTAACTCAGTATTGAGTTAAACTAATCCATCCACTCCCTTGCCACACCTCCAAAACACCATAAAAGGTGCAAAGTGACTGAACAGAGTTGGGGTAACGCGTTAAGAGTACTTAAATTACTTTTCTAGAGTAACGAGGAACGTAACGCATAGGGCTGCAATGATTACTCGAGTAAATCAAATAATTCGATTACAAAAAAGCTTCGATTATTATTTTATTGCTTCGATGATTCGTTTAATTTACATATTTAATCAAAAACACGTGAATCTGTGGCGCGCGGAGCGCACGGAACGACTTGTGGCGCTTTTGTTTCACACGGAGCTTGTTCCGCTCTGACGAAGGCGCAACAGGAAGACGAGCGGCGCGTTTGAAAGAGTTTTAAAGAGTTTTGACGAGTGAAAGAGCCATGGATCTATTGTAATAATCCCGAGCTGCAACTCTAAACACCGCATCTAGCTCCGCCCACCCCAGCCCCCGCGCCTTCGCCACGCCACCGCGGACCCCCGCGCTCCCCCACTCAATAACTCTGCTTCCCAGTCACAGTCGTACTTTTAAACAGCCAATGCAACACGGAGGAGCGCGGTTATGTTAGAATAATCTGAAACAGAAAGTCCGAGACGCGGAGGCCAAAGTCACACGGAGCCAAAAACGGCAAAACGCAAAATGCTCAAAACGCCAGGACCACCGGTCCCACCCAACATAACGTTTTACAAATGTCTTATTTTAAGTGATGTGACAAAGCTACTGTAACTGTTTACAGTCTATGACAAGTTAATAAAGTCCTTTATATATATTCTTTCTATACAAACAGAACAGTTTGGACTGAAGTGAAATGTTGCTGTTTTGGGGTCAAATTCATATGAAATTAAGAATAAAATGTGTTATTTTAAGCAGAAATTCCTTATTTTGTATTTGTTTATTACTATGAGCGATAACGTTTATCTAAAAAATGATTTAAAATGTGTTTAAATGGTTTACTGAATGTACCAAAAAATTTACCGATTAATCGAAGAAAAGAATCGATAGATTACTAAAATAATCGATAGCTGCAGCCCTAGTAACGCATTAGTTTTGTGCACCCATGTAATCTAGTACTCCCCAAGTTACTTTTTCAAATCAGTAACGCGTTGGTTTTGCTTCGGTCTCTCCTCATCACGATCCCAGAGCTCGGCGTTGTGAGCGTGTGCACTGCATGAGTTACTTTTAAAAGTAAAGCTACCAAACACTGCTTATGAATGAGATTTACATAAACATGAGAATGAGTGGTTTGGACTGAGGCATGTGGGACAGAGGGAGGGGCTCACATCAAAGGCTTTATGACAAATACACATTAAAGTGTAATGACTCCTTCCCCTCAATTCACTTTTTGGCTCTCTCTTTCTCTCTCTAACAACAACAATACGGCCATCGGCCGCAGTCGGAAGAATATAGCCGGCCCTCGGATAAAGAATAAAGTCTAAAGAATGGCGGTAATGTCACACTACGGATACCAACCGCCATAAAACACCACCAAAGAAGAAGAAAATGTGTCACCTATGCTTAATATTATTTAGTATTTTATAGATATTGTTTGGCTGTGCTTCAGACTCTTGTGTTTGAATGAGTTGTGCATGAGCTTTGACCATGGCCCTTTCGTGCACCTTCCTACGTGCACGTGGAGGTCTGAATGGTCAAAGGGGTGGGCTACATGTCATACACAGGGTGGAATGTTTGAGTCAATCCAAACTCCAGCACGCAGTGTGTAAAAACAAATGAATGCCAGTGGCGTAGCCAGTAAATAGCTATTGGATGTGCCCAAATACTTACCAATATTGTACACAGGCCTACCACATAACTTATATAACTTATATAGGCTAATGAACAGGATGTATCTGTATCTGCCCTGGGGCACAGGCCGCTTTGTTTTATTCCTATGTTTTTTCTTTAAAGACTTTAAGACAGGGGGTCTGGGAGAGACCACATAATAGATGTCATTTCCTCCAGTGTATTTCAGATGAATCAATCCAAATCTCTCAAGGTTTTACTTGTTGGTAAAACAGCTGGGCACACGACTGCAGGTGTGTAGTACATGCTGTTGATCTCTTGTGTTCAGCTCCTGTGTCAGTGGTTCCTGGAGGCCCATCCCCCTGCGCCCTCCCTATGCGCCGGCCCTGCTCTCAGCTAGAGCTGGAGCCTTTGTGTGGCTAAATATTGTGAACAGTGTTTCATAAGTGTATACGCTATGCATTTTATTAACTAAAATATGAGGCGGACAATAAAAATAAAAGTGACGAACGGTTTAGGCTTAGTCATTGGTTTCTCACAGTCTGCAGCGTGTGAGCTGCACAAAGGGGCGGGGCCCCCGCTCCTCGTGTCAATCTGTGCTCTTGGCTCTTGGGCACAGCTGATTTATAAAGGAGCAGGTTTGTGTGGAGAGACTTTGGAAGTTCTCCCAGTGTCACCACAGACATCAGTCCTGTTGGTGCGGCGATAACTACTTTAAGAGCGCGCATTCAATAAATGTCTCTCGCCCTCCTCTCTCTCTGTGTCTGACCTGTCACTCATCCCTGTTTTAAAATGGTTTAAAAGCCTACATATTTGTGCACACAACAAAGGCAGGAAATCAGAAACATAACGTGAGTAGATGAACGCTAACTTGTTCACCAAGCCGCGAGATGGACAGCCTTTTGTGACACTAAATGAGCCGCTAGGAGGATCAGAGAAGGGAGACGAGCAGTGCTGCCGCTCCCATTACGCACAGAACGGTCATCACATAGGGCATCAGGTGCTCCGAGGGGCCCCAGCTTGACCCGGCAGTTGGGACAGAATGACAGAACAGGCTGTTTGTGCAGCAGCTGCACTGTTCCTTTGGCAATTAAACAGGGAGCATAGTAGGCCCACTCTGTCTTTAGTTCTTAATCAATTCAAACTAAGACTCAAGTGTCCCCTCTCTCTCTCCATAACAAGTTTGAGATGCGCATGGGAAGCCACAAGCCACAGGTTAAACAGACGCAGACAGATCAGGGGCCCAGCTGGGAACACTTGATCTGCATACGTATTCTATGAACTTTGTGGGGCGTACAAAGCCAAAGGGGTCCAAATGTCTAAATCATGTTTTCATAATTGCAACAGAAAGTGTTGATAGTTTGCAGCCTGTAGTGGTTTCTAGAGCCACGATCAGTTCTGAAGAAGAGCAGGAGAAGGGCCCCGGGTGACGCTGCAGCAGGGACATTTAGGGACTGTGGGGGGCCTCATAATAAAGTGAGTAATGAATTGCTGATAATATTACATCTAAAAATGCACCAAAATACAGAAAATTCAATGATTTTTGTTGAAAACCTCTTGGTTGAGGGCCCCAGCTCGCACTTAAGATTGTGATTTATGCAATATTTACTTAATGTATAAGAAGACATCATTTCAGAAATAGTTGTATTACAAACATCAAACCCCTACGTTTTCTTTACACGTTCGAAGTGGGGGCATCACTGAGCATTTCTGCTTATGGCCCCCAAATAGCTAACAGCGACCCTGAAGACGAGGATCGAAGTAAGACAACGAGAGAAAAGACAGAAATTTCACTTAAATGAGACGCAGACCCTGAGAAGCCCATTCGTCAGGTCAGACGGGGGAAAGAGCAGCGGCGACATGTCTGAGCGAGGGCGACAAATCTGAGAGAAAACTCCCATGAACCCTCGAGCACCCGATGGAGAGTCTAGAGCTGGTCCAGTGTTCCACGACCAGGACGAAAACCACTCTGCTCCTCCTAAATCCGAGGTTCGACTATCGGTCGGATTCTCCTCTCCAGTACCCTGGAATAGACTTTACCGAGGAGGCTGAGGTGGGACCACCACCACGGTCTGCCAGTCCAGGGCACTGTCCCCGACCGCCACGCGATGTTGCAGAGGCGTGTCAACCAAGACAGTCCTGCAACATCCAGAGACTTTAGGTACTCGGGGCGTATCTCATCCACCCCCGGAGCTCTGCCACCGAGGAGTTTGCCAAACAACCTCAGTGACTTCGGCTGTTGGTGATGGATGAGTCAGCCTCTGAGTCCTCAGTCTCTACTTCCTCTTCGGAAGACGTGACAGTGAGACTCTCAAAGTATTCCTTCCACTGTCCGACGACAACCCCAGTCGAGGTCAGCAGGTCTCCACCTGCACCGTAAACGCGTGTTGGTGAAATACTGCTTCCCCCTCCTGATGCGCCGGACGGTTTGTCAGAATTTCTTTGGGCCGACCGATAGTCCTCCTCCAGGGCCTCCCTGAACTCCTCCCAGACCCGGGTTTTTGCCTCTGTGACAGCACAAGCGCCTGGCCCGCCGATACCCCGTCAACGGCCTCAGGAGTCCCACAAGCCAAAAGAGGCCTGATAGGCCTCCTTCTTCCGCCTGACGGCATCCCTTACTTCCGGTGTCCACCACCGGGTTCGGGGTTGCCGCGGCGACAGGCACCTGAGACCTTGCGACCACAGCTCCGAGCAGCCGCATTGACAATGGAGGTCGAGAACATGGTCCACTCGGACTCAATGTCCCCAGCCTCCCCTGGGATCTAGGAGAAGCTCCCCCGGAGGTGTGAAGACCCTGCTGACAGCGGTCTCCGCAAGACGTTCCCAACAGACCCTCACTATACGCTTGGCCTGCCAAGTCTGTCCGGCTTCCTCCGCCGCCAGCGGATCCAACTCACCACCAGGTGGTGATCGGTTGACAGCTCCGCCCCTCTCTTCACCTGAGTGTCCAAGACACGCGGCCGGAGGTCAGATGACACGACAACAAAGTCGATCATTGATCTCCGGCCTAGGGTGTCCTGGTGCCACGTGCACTGGTGGACACCCTTGTGCTTGAACATGGTGTTCGTTATGGACAGTCCGTGACTAGCACAGAAGTCCAATAACTGAACATCACTCGGGTTCAGATCGTGGAGGCCGTTCTTCCCGATCACCCCTCTCCAGGTGTCACTGTCGTTGCCCACGTGGGCGTTGAAGTCCCCCAGTAGAGTCCCCGGTCGGTGCACTGTCCAGTACCCCTCCCAGGACTCCAAGAAGCACTCAGCACTGATATTCGCCCGTAGGCCGACACAATAGTGGGAGACCTGTCCCCAACCCGAAGGCGTGTGTAATATCAGGTCCACGGGCCAGCGCCCTGCTTTGGAGATGTGAAGTTCAGTCGCCTCAGACAGCTGCCACATTTGGCTTAACTCATACTGTGGTGCCAAGCAAATTCCATATGTGGACAATTTTGCTGCTTTTTTAAGCAACTTGAACTGTTTAAACGTGATCGACTTCATCCAAATATGAACGGCAAATCCTGATATATTTGTATTCTCTGAAACATGGCTCACCTCCAGGATCTCAGGCGCTGACATTTGGATCATTCTGAGTTACTTATTTAGGTGACATGAACATCGACTGGTCCAAAACTTCTGACAGTCTAAAAAACTATTGTAATGAATTAAACCTCCCACAACTTTCTTACTGCTCCCACCCGCCCTGACCCTAAAGACCCACTTAAAGCAACATTACTGGACATTATCTTAAGCAACGAGCCTCAGAATGACCATTGTAGTGGTGTCTTTCCTCTGGACTGTAGTGACCACTGTCCTATTGGTGTGTGCGGAACACAAAATATGTTAAATCCAAATCAAGTATAACTGTTAAAAAAGTCCTAAAAGCATTTTAATGAGCAAGCATTTCTGTCTGATCTGTTCTGTAGTGACATTGGTTTGACCACTAGTGTTCCAGAACCCAACACAGCTCTGACTTTTTCATAAAACATTTAATGCTATGACTGATAATCACGCCCCTCTTAAAAGAGTCAGGGTCAAAAATAAGAATAATCCCTGGTTCTGTTCAGACATTGTGGCATTATCTACGAGAACGTGACAAAGCCTGGGCAGAAGCCACGGCAACCAAACCAGCAGCCGATTGCAGCAGTTTTGTCATAAGCGCAATAAATATGTCTCTTACTGTTCGTACGTCAAAACTTTCACAGAATCTCAGGGCAATTCTGCAACATTATTATGCGATAAATCCTTATCGCATAATTCGATAAGGATTCGATAAGGATCTTTACCAATAAAATTATTAAAGATTCAATCAGCTTCACGAGAAAAAAATATATTTGTGATGCGTTTAATCAGCACTTTGCTGAATCTGGAAATATCTTTGCTGCTGCTGCCCATCTGTTGCTGTTACCCAAATACATGAGAATAGACATGATCAAGTATTTTCCCTTAAGCCCTTTACACAGTATGAAGTAGGGCTGCAGCTATCGATTATTTTAGTAATCGAGTAATCTATCGATTCTTTCTTCGATTAATCGAGTAATCGGTAAATTTTTTGGTACATTCAGTAAACCATTTAAACACATTTTAAATCATTTTTTAGATAAAATGTTATAGCTCATAGTAATAAACAAATATAAAATAAGGAATTTCTGCTTAAAATAACACATTTTATTCTTAATTTCATATGAATTTGTCCCCAAAACAGCAACATTTCACTTCAGTCCAAACTGTTCTGTTGTATAGAAAGAATATATAAAAGGACTTTATTAACTTGTCATAGACTGTAAACAGTTACAGTGGCTCTGTTACATCACTTAAAATAAGACATTTTGTTAAAGGTTATGTTGGGTGGCCCGGTGGTCCTGGCGTTTTGAGCATTTTGCGCATTTTGCGCATTTTGCGCATTTTGCGTTTTGCCATTTTGGCTCGTGTGCCGGTCACTTTGGCTCCGCGTCTCGGACTTTCTGTTTCACAACAGATTATTCTAACATAACCGCGGTCCTCGTGCTGTTTCCATGTGCATTGGCTGTTTAAAAGTACGACTGTGACTGGGAAGCAGAGTTGTTGAGTGGGGGAGCGCGGGGGTCCCGCGGTGTCGGGGCTGGGTGGGCGCGAGCTAGATGCAGTGTTGAGAGTTGCAGCTCGGGATTATTATAATGGCTCTTTCACTCATCAAAACTCTTTAAAACTCTATTAAAACTCTTTAAAACGCGCCGCTCTCTTCCTGTTGCGCCTTCGTCAGAGCGGAACAAGCTCCGTGTGAAACAAAAGCGCCACAAGTCGTTCCGTGCGCCGCGCGCACAGATTCACGTGTTTTGATTAAATATGTAAATTAAACGAATCAATCGAAGCAATAAAATAATAATCGAAGGTTTTTTGTAATCGATTTATTCAGATAATCGTTGCAGCTCTAGTATGAAGTATTAAATATGTTGCTCTTTATGGAGCCAAAAAAGTCCACTGGAGCTGACACCCTGAAACCTAGTTACTTTTGTTATCAGCCCCACTAATAGTCAATTGTTTAACTCATGTTTTAATCTCACAATTCAACGTGAAAGTATCCCATTACTGTGGAAAACTGCTTTTGTTCTCCCTTTGCACAAAGGAGGCCAGAAAAATGATTTCAATCATTTCCTTCCAATCTCAAAATTATCCTGCCGAGCAAAACTCTGAGAGAAGCTCATAAGTAACCAGGTGCGTGTGTTCTTAACCAAATATTCCATTTTAGATGGATACCAGTCTGGATTTAGACCAGGACATAGCACTCACAGCTGCTACCAAAGTTATAAATGATATTGCTCTTGCATTGGACAGCCATGAGGAATGTGCTGGAGTTTTTGTTGATTTGTCAAAGGCCTTTGATTCAGTAGATCACTGTATTCTCTTGGAGCGTCTGGATGCTGTTGGGTTTGATACTAATTCTAAAAAAAAGTTTGCCGACTACCTCACAAATGGAGCTAAAGCCGTTTCTGCTGATGGCTTTCAATCTGAATTTTCTTACCTTAATAAAGGTGTTCCTCAAGGCTCTGTCCTTGGACCACTGTTATTTACAATTTCTATAAACTCAATTGGGCATAATCTAAAACACAGTGGCATCCACTTGTATGCAGAGGATGCTATTCTGTATGCTAAGGCATGTTCTTGTGCTCAAGTGATTCAAAATATTCAAGAGGATTTTCACTCCCTCCAACACAACTGTGTTTATGTAAAATTATTAATGAATTCAAATAAAACAATGTATGCTCTTCTCCAAAAGACACTCTATTGACCCAAAAAATATATCCATTCTCACACTTGATGGTAATATGATTGAACAAGTACAACATTACAAATAAACTCTCCTTCAACAAACACGTACAAGAGCTGACAAAGAGCTGCAATTGAGAAACTGGATTGCAGAATAATGTTGTGCGCTTTTACCTGCTCCTTATCATGGATTATGTTAATGTTGTGGTTCACCCTGGTCTGATTTACCTGCAGTAATGATGATATGCGATGGTTAGAGGCCCTAATGCAATCTAACCACCACTCTACTAGTCTCTAGCCTAGTCTCTAAATTACTAGTATCAATATGCAAAATACGTAGCAGATAGTCAGAAGCGATGAGATGGTTATGCATGCTCTGCATGTTCCATCTCTTTCAGAGCTGATTTGATTGTGATGATGTGCAGTTTGTGTCACTGCCTTTTAAAAGGATGTGTATTGTCATTGTTCTGGAGGAGGCACAGCTGCCTCTGTCAGGGACAGTGATATTTTCTGTACACGTGTAAATAAAGATCCGCCTTTTGAGAAAAACAAACTCTGTTCAACTTTTTATTTCTTTGTAATCTTTTGCAGAAATTCCACAACACTTTACACAATTTCAAAAGGAAAGACTCATTCAAAATCAACACTATGAAGTAACCAGTCGCCCGCTAAAGCCACTTACAGACGGACAAGTCGTCGGCTACAGACGGCAAAAGGACACGGCCGCCTTGGCACGGTGAAGCGGGTGTGGAAAGAGCCACGTTCAAACATCATTGAATCAAATGGAGGCGTCTGACGGCGAAATCGCTGCCACACGCTCCCTGTCGCCGAGCCGCCCCTGTCGCCGAGCCGCCCCTGTCGCCGAGCCGCCCCCAGCGCAGGTCAGGTGCCTTGGTTGCCTGTTTGTCTTTACAAATAAATGCTGTTTGTGCGTTAAATGTTCCCACTGTGTGCGCTGCCGCGCTAGCAGCACTACTACAGCGCTACTACGCTAGTGGCGCATGCTGTGCTGGCACTTCGCATAAGTGAGGTTGCCAGATTGGGGGCCCTTTTAACGCCTCTGGGCCCGCTTATAGGCTGGGCCAGCCCTGGTCATTTTCAATGTGTTTTCTGTTCAAACCGCCACAACACTAGTATAGATATGTGGGTTATGTGGGTTGTATAAATGTGAATATTGGCGGACATTAGGGTTCATCTCTCTCCAGATATCGATCAACCCTTCATTATGTATTAATTTACGAAATGTATCATTTATAGATTTACCAGTAACCCCCTAACCCTAACCCTTACCAGTACTTTGTGAGCTTGAGACATCCAGTGTCGGCTGAACATGCAAGTTCCATAAAAGTAGAGTGTAATCGTTCTTCTCTCTCAGGCGATTTTCACTTGATCAAGGGTTGTGCTTTTCTTGACCGCTCTCGCTGAGTAAGTCATTGAAGAAAGAGACGTGGGGCTCATTTGGTCTGGTCCGGTCCACAGCGAGATGTCTTGCTGCGGCCATGACATGCTGTTTATCACTTAATTATGGAACTTCAGTATAATAAGTAGTGGCGGGCTGGTGATGCAAATTATATAATATATTTTTTTACATTATGTGAAAACCACTACCGTGTTGTTGTGTTGTTTTATGTCCAAATGTGATTATTTTACATTGACTGTATACATACACATTTACAACTGAATTAATGAAAGTAAACAAACCTTATTTTCCACTTATGGTAGTAGCAATACTATGACTTAGAGGCAGATACTATTTGTGAGAAAATACAATGTGACATAAAATGACATTTTACACATTTTTGTTTAGATTGTAAAAATCTAAACAAAAATCTCAATGACAGTGTATCTTGTAGAGCATAGTAACATTAAATTAAGAGACTATAAAAAACACAACAATGTGTTTCATAAAGCAGAACAGAAAACAAAACAATAAGTGGCATTCGTTAACCTGAACTCCATGTCCAACATTTTACATTTTTTAGATTTCATCATTACAGACAACATTGCTATGGAAAGTTGTTCTTAAAAACATGTCATTTACAACATTCTTTCATGGGTTTTTCTATTAACCAAAGCATCGATTTCTGAACAGAAGTTCAGCGTTGGCATTTATCCAGCGTAATGAACTCAAAAACGCTCCTGTTTGGTGTGTTTGCAGTCAAGGTAGCGGAGCACAAGTGCCACAGGTTCCACACATCAGATTCTCATCGGCTCAGACTGATCAGAAATCAGCCGCTTTCACGTCATCATGAATGTAGTTTAATTCACAGCCAGCCACAGTCAAGGAGCTCAGTCTGACTTTTTTTGGACGTGCCTTTGAACACAGACGCTTCGTTCGAGTGCTCCTTAAGCGCTGTCTCTAAGGAAGACGCAAAACTGACCAGTCCCCGCAAAATCCCTGGGTTGTTGGAGGTGTCAGTCTGGTCATGGCCTCGTTATCGTCCAGTTGTGTGGCCATGTTAGCCTTTCCCAATAAAGCTAAGTTCAGACAGTCCAGAGGCATTTCTGTGTTTTTGTATGTTCTCACACAGGTGTTTCATGTCCGGACACCATTTGCACACCGAGGCCGGTCTGTAGATGCAGTTTAAAAAAGTAAGCACGGAAAACACAAAAGAGCATGAGCTTCGCTGTAACCAGCCACGGCTTCTTGCAGTCCCACGCTGACGAAAGCTTCTGGTATAAGAAGATCCACTTTTGTCTTTGTTAACCTCCTGTCTGACATTAATGGGAGGCTGGTCCGGTCCACTTTGCTTTATTTGTTTCTTTCAAAAGGCTTCTGATGCAGAGAGATGGCACAGTCACTTTCACTAACACCGCCATGATCTCGTCTGAGGTGCACCTGCCACGCTGTGTCTCCAGCGCAAACACACTACGCCAAATGGGTGATGAAGCCCTTTTTTAGAAAGTTTTAATGTGTTTTTTCTCATAGAGACGTAGTCATTTTTCTTGGGATTTGATTGGCTCAGTACTCAGTGGCAGGCTAGCTATCTTAGGTGTAGCATAGCTAGCCCGCTTCTCAGTGGCGTTATTCTTCTTCAGTTTCTTAGACATATTCCCGAAAAAAGCGTCCAAGCTCATTATACAGTGGGGCCAGTAAGTATTGGGCAACTTAAAAATCTGCAAGTTCACCCATTTAAAAAGATTAGAGAGGTTTGTAATGTTCATCATAGCTACACATCAAGTGTGAGAGACAGAATGTGAAGGAAAAAATCCAGGAAAACACATTGTTTGTGAAAATGAGTGGCCAATAAGTATTGGCAGCCAGCAAAAGTTACTTTGAATACTTTGTAATGTAGCCTTGGTTGGCAATGACAGAGGTTAAACGGTTCCTGTAGTTCTGGACCAGGTCTACACACACTTTAGTTGGTATTTTGGCCCACTCCTCTGCACAAATCTTCTCCAGAGCTGTGATGTTTGAGGCCTGTCGCTTGGCAACACGGAGTTTTAACTCCCTCCACAGGTTTTCGATTGTGTGGAGGTCTGGAGACTGGCTAAGCCACTCCAGAACCTTGATATGCTTTTTACGGAGCCACTCCTTGGTTTTCCTGGCTGTGTATTTGGATCGTTATCATGCTGGAAGACCCAGCCACGTTTCATCCTCAATTCTCTGACCGAGGGAAGGAGGTTTTTACTGAAAATGTCACAATACATGGGCCTGTTCATCTTGCCTTTGATACGGACCAGTCTTCCGGTCCTTTTTGCAGAAAAGTATCCCCAAAGCATGATGTTTCCACCCCCAAAGCATGATGTTTCCACCCCCAAAGCATGATGTTTCCACCCCCAAAGCATGATGTTTCCACCCCCAAAGCATGATGTTCCACCCCAAAGCATGATGTTTCCACCCCCAAAGCATGATGTTTTCACCCCCATGCTTTCACAGAAGGTCTGGTGTTCTTGGGATGCAACTCAGCATTTCTTCTTCCTCCAAACACGGCGAGTGTTTAAACCAAACCGTTCCATTTTGGTCTCATCTGACCACGTCACATTCTCTCCAATCCTCCTCTGGATCGTCCAGAGGGTCTTTAGCACATTCAGACGGGCCTTTACACATGATTTTTGGTGTAGTAGGGGAGACGTTTGGGGCGTTGCAGGATTTCACCTCATGACGACGTAGTGTGTTACTTTATTGTCATCTTTGTGACGGTGGTCCCAGGGTGGTCCCAGCTGTCTTCAAATCATTGACCAGTTCCCCCACGTGTAGTTCTGTGCTGATTCCTCACTGTTCTCAGGATCATTTGAACACAAGGTGAGATTTTGGAGTCCCACTCCGAGGGAGATTGTCAGTGAATGTCATTACTTCTTCCATTTCTCAGTGATGTCATACTTCTTCCATTTTCTAATAATGGTCCAACTGATGATCTTTTCTCACAAAGTTGTGCTTTGTGCATTTGTACAGTTTTATCTCTGGTGTCTTTGGGAAGCTCTCTGGTGTTGGTCATGGTGAAGACTGGAGTCTGACAGTTTGAAGGTGTGTGCGGGGGTCTCTTATGCATCTAATCAGTTCAAACGGGTCCATTCATACTGTTACCGAGTGGAGGCCGGAATCACTTCTTAAAGAGCAAGTGACTGGTCTGTGAGGGACACAAGAGTTTTGTTTTCTAGCTGCCCAATACTTATTGGCCCCACTGTATGTCTGCTGCCAAGCAGAAATATCGTTTCTCCCCTGGTGAACTGACCGTCTGCGCGCACAGCTCTGCTTATAAACTGGACTTGTGATCCATAAACGAGGGCAAACAGCAGCAGAGCCACGAGAGTGGATGATCCCAAAGTGCACGCCCCCAGACTGCAGCCATAACACGCAATAGTTCCAGTGCCAGGGCTCTGAGCTCCAACTGATGGTTGTCACACAGCGTGGAGACTTTGCAGACAGAGATGTGTGCGCGGACTTCTTGTGCATAACGGTGTGGCACTTGCCCTGCCGCGCGCAGGACTAAACCAAGACCAGGTCCAGGACGACAAAGACTGCATGAGTCACGTGCAGTGACTGTTATGCACAGCTGGAAACCTGAGTGCTCGGTGGGATGCTGCATGGTCCGAACCGAGCACACACTGCGGTCAGCTTCGGAGCCGAGTGCCGGAGCTGAAAGTCTGATCATATTGTGTTGACAGTCTTTCCCAGTTTTACGTAGACTGAGACAAGGACTTTGGGTGAATGTGAAGTGACGTCTGGCCCAGACCGCGCAGTAATGGTGTCCAGCAAAGAGCTTTAAGAGCGGAGTGCGTAACGCCGCTGCGCTGTTTGCATGTGTGGGAACAAAATAACCACGTCAACTCTGACTCCATTCATTATTCTAGAACTCATAATGTGTGTTATTTATTCCCATGAAGTTTAATGATGATTATCTCGTCCGTATGGGGATAGTCACACGACTCCAGTGCATTAGTTTTGAAGTTTATTAGTTACGATTCTGGCCATTCACAGAATGCACCAGACCACGCCCTTAAATTGCTTTAATCCACCTCATATTTTAACCTAACCACACCTCTTGTTTAGAATTCCACGCCCTGCGCTGTCATCAGTTGTGCTGACGCAAGATGTCAGGAAATTACCTCAACGCTCCCGTCAACACTAAGATTGGGGGCAAAGTACAGCCCAGGAGTCCATTCCGATGAAATTGCTGCTCTCAAAAGCCAAATGTCCCGGATAGTGACCTTTCTTGCACTCTGCTCTGATGAGCGCCAGCTAGCGGCTCCTCGGGCGCTACAGGGGCGTGGCTCCTCGGGCCGCTACAGGGGCGTGGCTCCTCGGGCCGCTACAGGGGCGCGGCTCCTCGGGCGCTACAGGGGCGTGGCTCCTCGGGCCGCTACAGGGGCGTGGCTCCTCGGGCCGCTACAGGGGCGTGGCTCCTCGGGCCGCTACAGGGGCCGTAGTCCCACTAGAGAATCAAAGCAATAGAGCAGAGCACGTGTGAATATAACACCGAGGCTCCTCCCCCCGTCTGCGGCGGCTGTGGCACGGAGCACGGCTGGTCCACTACGGCTACGCCATGGAGAAAGTAAAGGGTTGATCCAACACTTTGTGAATGATGCGTAACAGGAAAGGTGCTGCTGAACTGCTTTTATGTATTGTTTGCGTAAGCTGTTTACTCTTCCAAGCCATTCTATTGCGTCACTTTGAATCAGAACATTGACACCCCTAAATGTTTAAATGTCGACTTTATTTTGACTACGACTTTATTCTCATTAATTTACGAGTTTATTCTCGTTAAATTATTAGTTTATTTTCTTGAATGTAGGACTTTTTTCTGGCTTCAACTTTAGTCTCATAAAAATATGACTTTAATTTCGAAATGTTATGGCTTTATTCTCGTGCCCCGCACAATTTTTTTAATTTGGGTTGGCCCTTATACTCAGTCGTTATAACCACTATTTTGAGTAAACTACAGGCCTAAAACAAGTTTTTTGGCAACGTTCACTGCTCGAGGCCGACACGTGCATTGCATTGTGGTCATCGGTCAACATAAGAGTTTGACTGAGCTTTATTTCTCTACCTTTAATTTGCCTGTTCATTTGATAGTTACTGTGTTCAGCACTGTAAGGGGATTGTTGGCAAACGCCATGGGTTATGCAATAATGTTAATTATTGGTAACGCAAGAGTACTACTTACTTCTAAAAGTAACACTACCCAAAACTGCTGGTGAGATCAAAGCCTAAACGCACTCTCAGGGTAAACCCCCTGCTGCAGGCTTTACCCCTTGGAGTTGTCAAAACTACAGGAATTAAAATGAACAAACTATGTAGATCTCATTTAAGTGGGTAAGCTATAAATACTATAATGGTCTTACCTCTTCAAAAGTTCAAGAAATCTTCTGTGTTAAAAATAATTTCTGTATGAAATTAGCAGACATCGTAAAGCAGGAGATCGCTGTAGGACTCGGACGTCAATGTGTTACGTATTAAAAGGGTGTTTTTCCCCATTGTGCTGTGTAGGGATCTTTCCGTAATATCAAAATGGTACGGCCACAACACAAAATACTTTGAATAATACTCATTTGAGGTTTGTAAGAGGTAAAGTATACGCACAGACTCACATCATTGTTTGGTAGTGGGTATATTTACAGAAATCGCACAAAACACAAGAAACAGAAGCTTATTCTCAAGTTCTGCTCTTTTTTGCATTGAATGCTTAGCTTTATCTGAGATTTTAAAAAGTAGTCTTTAAAAGTATCAAAAGTCTTCACCGCACAATTCTAACAATGTGTGGATATTTCTGCATTTTATTTTCACGTAAAAGTGTGTTGACAATTTCCACCAGCAGAGGGAGCAGTCCTGTTGTCCCTTGGTTGCAGTGTCAAAACAAAGCTCCTTCACGTGCTCTCCAAACTCAGCTTCACAGGAAACTAGGAAGTGTTCAGTGTCCATGTAGAGCCGTATGTTCATCCCGTTTCCCTGTCGAAGCTGGAGCTGTAGATGGGCCTCAGATGTCCTCAGAATGTCCTCAGAATGTCCTCAGAATGTCCTCAGAATGTCCTCAGAATGTCCCCTGCAGCTGCACTTTGTATGCACAGATGAGCAGCTTGACCTGCACAAAGGCAAGTAAATCACTGTTAATTGTAAACAAGATGTCTTGTTAATGAAGAGATATGTTGGAATATCTCTTCATTAACTGCAAACCATTCTACTCGCCACGTGAGTTCGCCTCATTCATTCTGGCTGTTGTTTACATCCCGCCGAGCGCAAACGTGTACGTGGCACAGCGCGCGCTCGCAGACCAGATTCTGAGTGTGGAGCGGACCTTCCCGGACTCCTTGTGTATTATCCTGGGGGATTTTAACAAGGGGAATCTCAGCCACGAACTACCAAAGTACAGACAGTTTATTAAAGTTCCGACCAGAGAGCAGAGCACGTTGGATCACTGTTACACAACAGTCAGTAACGCCTTCCGTGCCGTGGCTCGCGCTGCTCTCGGCTTTTCAGATCACGCCATGGTTCACCTGATCCCCACGTACAGACAAAGGCTGAAGCTCTCCAAACCTGCAGTGAGGACCTCTAAGAAGTGGACCAATGAGGCAGTGGAGGAGCTCCGTGCGTGTTTGGACATTACAGACTGGGAGGTCTTCAGAGCTGCCACAGAGAGTTTGGATGAGGACACGGACACTGTGACGTCATACATTCTGTGAGGACAGCATCATACCAACACAAACCAAAGTCACTTTCAACAATGACAAACCCTGGTTCACTCCAAAACTGAGGCAGTTAAGGCAGCAGAAGGAGGCAGCGCACAGGGCTGGAGACAGGGGGCGCTACAAAGACGCAAAGTATGGATTTAGCAAAGAGGTTTCTCGAGCGAGATCACAGTACAATACGCGTCTGAAGCAGCAGTTCTCTGACAACAACCGCGCCTCCGTGTGGAGGGGGCTCCGGCTCCTCACCAACCACAAGCCCCGAGCCCCCCCTGCTGCAGACAATCGAAAACTGGCTGAGCAACTTAACACCTTCTACTCCAGGTTTGATGTGACCACCCCCTCCCCCACGGTGGCCACCTCCGCCAACCCAAACCTGGTCCCCCCCACCTCCCCCACCACCCTCTCAGTTCAGGAACAGGATGTTCACAGGCTATTTCGGAAATCCAACCCCCGAAAAGCTGCTGCTGGACCAGACGGCGTCTCTGCCGCTACATTAAGACATTGCGCACGAGAGTTAACCCCCGTCTTCACAGACATTTTTAACACCTCCCTGGGGTCATGCCATGTCCCAGCCTTGCTTCAAGTCTGCCATCATTGTCCCTGTCCCCAAGAAGCCCCGGATCACTGGACTTAATGACTACAGGCCTGTGGCGCTGACGTCTGTAGTCATGAAGTCATTTGAACGCCTGGTCTTGCCCCACCTCAAGTCCTTCACCTCCTCCCTGCTGGACCCCCTGCAGTTCGCCTACAGAGCCAACAGGTCTGTGGACGACACCATCAACCTGGCACTCCACTTCATCCTGCAGCATCTGGACTCCCCGGGAACCTACGCCAGGATCCTGTTTGTGGACTTCAGCTCTGCGTTCAACACCATCCTCCCTGCTCTGCTCCAGGACAAGCTCTCCCAGCTCAACGTGCCTGACTCCACCTGCAGGTGGATCACTGACTTCCTGACGGATCAGAGGAAGTGCGTGCAGCTAAGGAAGAATGTCTCAGACACTCGGACTATCAGCACAGGAGCTCCACAGGGCTGTGTACTTTCTCCTCTGCTCTTCTCCCTGTACACAAACTGCTGCACCTCCAGCCACGACTCCGTAAACTCATCAAGTTTGCGGACGACACCACCCTCATCGGGCTCATCTCGGACGGGATGAGTCTGTCTACAGGAGGTGGACCGGCTGGTGTCCTGATGCAGCGGTAACAATCTGGAGTTCAACGCCCAGAAGACAGTGGAGATGATCGTGGACTTCAGGAAAGCCACAGCCCCCCAGCCCCCCCTCATCATGACAGACTCCCCCATCACCACCGTGGACTCCTTCCGCTTCCTGGGCACCACCATCACCCAGGACCTCAAGTGGGAGCCCTCCATCAGCTCCCTCATCAAGAAGGCCCAGCAGAGGATGTACTTTCTGCGGCAGCTGAGGAAAGCCAAGCTGCCAGCGCAGATGATGGTGCAGTTCTACACGGCCATCATTGAGTCCATCCTCACCTCCTCCATCACCGTGTGGTACGCTGGAGCCACAGCCAGGGACAAACAGAGACTACAGCGCATTGTGCGCTTCTGCTGAGAAGGTGATCGGCTGCAGACTTCCATCTCTGCAGGACCTGTACGTCTCCAGGGCTCTGGGACGAGCAGGTCGGATCACAGCTGACCCTTCTCACCCTGGACATGGTCTGTTTGAACCACTCCCCTCAGGCAGGAGGCTACGGTCCATCCGGACCAGAACCTCCCGCCACAAGAATAGTTTCTTTCCCTCTGCCGTTGGACTCATGAACACTTCAAAAACACCTGTCCACTTTAACTGCAACTATTCATCACTCACTGCACTGTCACTTTCTGCACTACAACTGTAAACAACTAACTGTAAACTTGTGTACATAGTAATGCCTATTTTTATTGTATAGTAATTTTAAATTGTTTCCTTAATGCATGCCCTTTTTTGATTGAATATATGTTGTTTTATTATTGCTCAGTGTTTTATGTTGCACCTTAAGGCCGAGACAAGTTCCTATGTTTGTGAATTTTGTTCATTGACAATGGCAATAAACTCTTTCTGATTCTGATTTTGATTCTGAAAATGTACTTTTAATACCTTTAAAAAAAAAAAAAAAAAAAAAAAAAGTCACTTGGTACCTTTGGGACCATCGAGGGTCCAAACATGAAATCCACAGATTAATTTGTTTTTTTCTACTTTCAAAGCTCAGATATCTTCATCTACCGTACTTCTACTCCACACATATATATGTAAACTATTAATATGATGCCTATTTTTACTGTATAAGTCCATACAGCTTTAATGGTACACCTCAAACAAAAAATCTTTTATTTTTGTAAAAATGTATTTAACTTGAAAACTTGAGCTAAATTTATGAGAGCCTAATATGTGTCAATCATTGGTGGTGAAAAAAATATTTGGAGCATTACTGCGTTTTGAACGTGAGAGATGTATGTACAAAAACACTGCATACCTCCATTGACTTCCATTGTAAACACGTTTTGAGTAAACCATTATAAGAAGATGGATTTCAATAGAAATATGACCAAAAAATGTCCAGACCAGACACTGCCCCCCTGTGGCCCCTGTGTGAACACATAACTCAGAGACAAGTGTCAAAACAAGTGAAACTCAAAGAACATTTATCTTCTTATTGGCTGTCATGAAGGTCATGAAGGTCATGAAGGTTAGCTGTGTCAAAGTGTAAATAAAGACAAATAACTGCCCTGGTCATTTTCATAGCTGCCATTTGGGATGAGAACATTAGAAAGAGGCTCTTAAGGCAGCTGATTGGAGAAGAGAATTCAAGCAGCAAAGATGAGCAGGAGGATTATAGCTCAAGTTATGGAGCAACCAAAGAAGAGCACAGCATCAGTATGGACAAGGTGTCAGATGAGAGGGAGTGACGAGGAGGAGAGCAAAGAGAAGGAGGACGAAGAGGAGAAGAGCAAAAAGGCAAGAGAAATAAAGGAGTACGACAATGAGGTCAGTGGGGAAGACCAAGAGAGGGCAGTGGAGGACAATGGAGAAAAGGAAAGGCAAGAGAGTTTGAGAGATGGAGCGTGAAGAGCAGGAGCTTACAGGGGAGGCTTGGAACGCAAGAAACTGTGCCATGGTCAACTCTTCAGGGCAGCCAACCATTCATGCACCACCTATTCTAATACAGGGGCATCCGGTTCAACCCGAGTTAGTTCACCATGGCTGGTGTGGACAAGTTTAGATCTCATATTTGTTCTATCTTTTTGTCTCCACAAAGGCCAGCTTCTTTCTGAGGAGTTCCTCTGGCAGGTGTGAGGAGGTAAAGTCAACTCATGTGTCAAGGGTGTGCCCTGATGAGCTCTATCACCTGTCTGATGTGCACCTTTAGTTTTAGTTTCATGCTCAGCACATGCCTTGAGCCCTCATCCTCCTCTTCGATCGTCTGCATAACAACCTCAAGAACCTCCTCTTCAATACAACCTCTACCAATTTTCTTACCCCAAATCGCTGCTGTGAACATGAGCAGAGAAGTTCAACCAGCACGATCAAACCATTTTTGTTGGACTGTATCGAATTACATTTGAGTCAAAACAAGTTCTATTGAAGTTTAGAATAGAAGTCAATGGAATTCTGCAGGGCTTTTGTACCTCAACCTCTCCCATTCCAAACACAGTAATGCCCCCTAAATTGTTTTTGCATGAATTCTTTTTGTTTTTTTCAATAGTTTACTCTGGGTGTACTTTTAAGGCCAAATGGCCTTATAAAGTTAAAAACTATGCATCATATATACAAAGTTTACATACATGTGTAGAGCAGAAGTAGATGTTCAAGCCCTTGAACTGAACATGTGAGATTAAAAAAACATACACATAGTGGACGCCACAAGTACCTGGGAGTCCACGTGGACACCAGGCAGGACTGGAGGGACCATAGTAATGCTGGGTACAAGGAGGCCATGAGTCGAGTCTACTTCCTGAGACGGCTCAGGTCTTTCAGTGCACAGGAGATCTTCTCCCAGTTTGTGGTGGCCAGCACTCTGTACTTGGCTGTGGTCTGTTGGGGGAGTAGCACCAGCAAAGAGGACATGGTCGTATCCAGAAACTGATCCGTAAAACTAGTCGTGTGATCAGCTGCGGGCTGGAGTCGTTTGTCAGAGTGAGGGACAGGAGGACGCTGCTCTTACTCCTCCACTGGAGGAGCTCCAACAGACTCCTACAGCTGTGCACCACAGCCAATAGTACAGGAGCATTTTTAGGTCCGTGCACTCTAGTATACAGCCTTGATACATTTGATTTGATTCCACCTGTATATGAACTAATCGGTATATTTGTACCTTCTCTGCATTTGAAGCCACTTTGTCACCACATTGTGGAAATCACAGAATGAATCACACAAACAATGCAGCAGAATCCCCTCGAGTTACCTTTGCTGTGGGAGACTCTGCCAGGCGGATGAAGAGCTTGTTGATGCCGGGGATGGGACTGAAGGAATAAAGAAAGTGACTGTCCTGAAAGAAAAGGCACACATTAGCTGCACTGTGTGTCAGACTCACACAGGGAGAGAGAACCAGAGAGAATACCAGGAAGATGGGCAGTTGGAACTTATCGTTCAGTACCACCGCATGGACCGCACAGGGGCCACACAGACGAGCCGTGATCTCAGTCTGGAAGTTAGCGTGAAAGATGAACAGCAGGATCCCGGAGCCTGCACAAACCGTGAAAATAAGCACTGGCAGACTGCGCACTGGCAGACTGCGCACTGGCAGACTGCGCGCACTGGCAGACTGCGCACTGGCGACTGCGCTGGCAGACTGCGCACTGGCAGACTGCGCACTGGCAGACTGCGCACTGGCAGACTGCGCACTGGCAGACTGCGCACTGGCAGACTGCGCACTGGCAGACTGCGCACTGGCAGACTGCGCACTGGCAGACTGCGCACTGGCAGACTGCGCACTGGCAGACTGCGCACTGGCAGACTGCGCACTGGCAGACTGCGCACTGGCACTGCACTGCGCACTGGCAGACTGCGCACTGGCAGACTGCGCACTGGCAGACTGCGCACTGGCAGACTGTGCACTGGCAGCACATGAACATGAAGCATCTGTGTCACTGTCCTGCATTAGAAAAGCCACTCCAATATACACTTCACCACAAGTTTGTGAGAAGAAACACGGAAAAGGGACGTACCTTCAGGTTGTGGCTGCAGCTTGTATCCAAACTCCATGTAGAAGTCTGGTCCCTCACACAGTCTATGACAGGCCAAAGGGAAGACTGGCTCCAGAAGCACCAGGCGAGACTCGAAGTACGCCCTGATGGCATCCTCTGTCACACTGCACAGCCTGGAGACAGCCCACGCACAAGGACCAGGTTGGAATCACAAGCACCATTGCAACGAGCACCATATTAAAGTAAAGAGTAACGTTTAAGGGGTTTTTTAACATTAGAACATTTGGAGAATTTTTCTCAAAGCTCAGATCAGTCAAGCAGGCAGTTTGTTTAAATGTTTGCCTTTCAAAAAAAAATGTGGGTGTATTTTTGTGTATTGTATTTTTATTTGTCAAATAACAACTTCTGTGTTAATTAGCTTTAGCCCTTGTTCACAGTTTGGTTATGTCACATCTGCTGCACATTTATTATAAACTTAATACAACATGTCTATTGAAAACTCTTTTAAATTCATAAACATAATCACAATTAAACGAGTAGTCAAACCTGTGGTCTGCACTTTAAACAGATGGAATAGGACAGGAGCAATAGAATGTCTCCTGTCTGTTTTACTTCTACAAACATGTTCTGAAAGACAGCAGATTCTAGGAGCCTTCAGTTTAGGCCCTATTCAGTTTGTGATATGGAATAGAAAAATACTGACATGCTGATGTGATCCTTGATGAGGTCACACACCATCAGGTTGTTGCCAAGTTTGGCAAAGTACATGGCCGTGTTTTTCCCGTGTTTGGACATGATGTTGCAGTCCGCTCCATATTCCAGCAGGAGGCGCACCACGTCCATGTTTCCCCTCTTACAGGCCTGAAAAAGAACAGTGGCTTGAGAACTGACACTGAATGAACTTACTGTACATTGTAGCTTTGCATGGCTGCTGTTCGACATTAAAATCACACCAACCTAGAAATCCTGATCATTTTGTAGATAGAAAATTGCTCTGCACTCACGCCTATTCCAGGTTCTCTCAAACCGCTCTTTTTCCATCACAGTAGGTTTGTGCGAACACATACCACAGGTAATATGTTGTTGTGCGTCACAAAATGAGAAATGCCGGGAATCATATTTACCAGAGCTTGCCTAACAGAGGTAAATGAAGCCTTACCTTCATGAGTGCAGTCTCTCCGCCTAATGTCTGAGCATTCACATATGCCCCCGCCTCCAGCAAGATGGCCACTGTGGTCAGGAAATTCTACAAGGAACAAAAAAGGTAAGCTCAATCAACAGTGATGCTATGGTGACAAACTTTGTTGTATGTAACTATGGCAGAGTTAGATGACACATTTCGTGCCGCTCAGTGGTAGAGTGCGTGGCACGTGGGTTCGAGACCTTCTTTGGTGTCGTCCCCATTTCATGCCATTTATAATTATAGTTCCGGGTTAGATATGGGTAGCCGATGTGATAAGGATCCATAACTGCTACCTAGCAACTGTAAACAAGGGCCTGTCTACATACTCCCGACATATTTGCTACAGAGTGTACAGTGAGGAGTGCAAGAGGTACCTTCTCTGCAGCGTGCATGAGCGCTGTGGTACCGTTTTTCTGGCGCCTGTTCACTCTCACTCCTTTCCTTATGAGCAGCCTCAGGATGTCGTCCTGCCCTCCAGCGGCAGCCAGCATGCTCAGAGACATGCCACTGCCATCCTGTCAGGAACACACACCCGCCAAATGTCAGTCACCTTCAATTTCATTTCACTCTTATTCGATTGTCAACATGGCTTTAAAAGGTGCACTATGCAACTTTTCTGGTGGAAGGTCTGCCCCCTGCTTGTCTTCATGGAGATGCTATTGACCTGCCTGGAATGTTTCACGGTATGGCCCTGTATTGCTTGCATTTATTAAATTACAGGAGGGTTTTTTTGGGCTTGGTCCTGTGGCATTGACTGCTAGTGGGAGATAGACAAGTTCACGTTTCAGGAGTGGCCATTAAAAACAATGGGACCTACTTAAAAGTGATTAAGTCTTCTTAAACCTTTCCAGTTGACTCTAGTGGCATATTCTGTCAATGTATTTCTGGACTGTGCTGAAAAGTAACATACAAAACCTTAAAAAATGTTTTTAATTAAAAATATAAAAATTAACAGATGAGACAGACTCATTTGGCATCTATGAAGAGAGCGAAGACTGTTGATGAACCAGTGGAAACATGCCTTATGTAGACTTTGTTGGGTGACAGTAACTCCTCTGCCTTTAACCATAAGGTTGGCAGTTTGAAGACTATTATTATTGTGCACGGAAGGAATTCTGCATGAATGCAAGGATTGGTGGTGGTTAAGAGACATGCCCTGGAAAGGAGAGAGGAGCAATGAGGCTACAGTTTATGTGGAGGGTGGTAGTATTACCGTAGTAGCTAAAGAATTTGAAAGAAAAATGGAAACACATTTAGTAGGAGACTTGGCCTACACAAAAAGAATAAAGAAACATGGTTCCATCAGATCTGCTTCAACATCTTGCACCAGATGACAACATGATCCAAACAGCACTTACCTGTGCTCCATTCTTACTCTACTGGGAGTTGTTTGCCATCTACAGTCGGGAAAAGACAGGAGAACTGAACCGGGCTAAAACAACACCGAGCGCAGACACAACTGAACCGGGCTAAAACGGCACCGAGCGCAGACGCAACTGAACCGGGCTAAAACAGCACCGAGCGCAGACGCAACTGAACCGGGCTAAAACGGCACCGAGCGCAGACGCAACTGAACCGAGGGCTAAAAACAGCACCGAGGCGAAGACGCAACTGAACCGGGCTAAAACAACACCGGAGCGCAGACACAACTGAACCGGGCTAAAACAGCACCGAGCGGAGACGCAACTGAACCGGGCTAAAAACAGCACCCGAGCGCAGACGCAACTGAACCGGGCTAAAACAGCACCGAGCGCAGACGCAACTGAGAACCGGGCTAAAACAGCACCGAGCGGAGACGCAACAGAACCGGGCTAAAACAGCACCGAGAGCAGACGCAACTGAACCGGGCTAAAACAGCACCGAGAGCAGACGCAACTGAACCGGGCTAAAACAACACCGAGCGCAGACACAAATGAACCAGGCTAAAACAACACCGAGCGCAGACACAACTGAACCGGAACAGCTAAAACAACACCGAGCGCAGACACAACTGAACCGGGCTAAAACGGCACCGAGCGCAGACGCAACTGAACCGGCGCTAAAACGGCACCGAGCGCAGACGCAACTGAACCGGGCTAAACGGGCTAAAACGGCACCGAGCGCAGACGCAACTGAACCGGGCTAAAACACGCACCGAGCGCAGACGCAACTGAACCGGGCTAAAACGCACCGAGCGCAGACGCAACTGAACCGCGGCTAAAACAGCACGAGCGAGCGCAGACGCAACTGAACCGGGCTAAAACGGCACCGAGCGCAGACGCAACTAACCGGGCTAAAACGAGCAATGAGCGCAGACGCACTGAACCGGGCTAAAACAGCACCGAGCGCAGACACAACTGAACCGGGCTAAAACAACCGCAAAACCAGCGCACAACTGAACCGGGCTAAAACAGCACCGAGAGCAGACACAACTGAACCGGGCTAAAACGCACCGAGCGCAGACCACAACTGAACCGGGCTAAAACACACGAGAGCAGACACAACTGAAACCGGGCTAAAACAGAAAACAGCACCGAGAGCAGACACAACTGAACCGGGCTAAAACAACACCGAGCGCAGACACAACTGAACCGGGCTAAAACGGCACCGAGCGCAGACGCAACTGAACCGGGCTAAAACAGCACCGAGAGCAGACACAACTGAACCGGGCTAAAACAGCACCGGATTGTATTTTAATGACCATTCAACAACAGTCATAGCTAAATGTTGCTGCATAAGAGTACTGAAAGGTTAAATATGGTAAACACCAAAACAATATCATAAAATGTTCCATAAATGCGCGATATTAGCGATGGTAAACAAAGCATTAAATTCACAATAGTGTTGAAAATGGAAAAGCACTGCATGTTAAAAAGTAGTTAGGTAAAATATGTAAAAATGAGTTTTACTTTATCGTCTACGTAATATCTTCAAAAGATATTACGTCAAAAAAACATGTTTTTACCCCGTTATTCCTACTGATAACTTTAAAAATGAAAACAAATCAGTTCATTTAATCGTGGTTTTAATTATGACTTTACTAAAGTTTTGATAAACAGTGAAGCACACACACACCACAGCATAAAAAGTGATAGAAATACAGCTCATTTTTAAGTTCCTGGAAGGAAAGACAACTATCTTCTAGAAATGACTGGGCTACAGGGAGGCTACAGCAGGACGCTACATCTCTACTCACGACTGTGCACCGAGATGGCTAGGTCCTGGCAGGCAGAAGTTGCTGGGTTTCTGAAATGTGTATTGAGGAGTTTGTTCTGAAATGTCCATACTGTAGTCATTTGAAATATTTAAAATGAGACTTGCAACATTTTATGGAAGCACAGTTCATTTGTCACAGTTAAACATCATCAAATATTTAAGTTTGCCCTGTTTTAACAATTACTGGCACTTGTTTGCAATTCTATGGTAATACTTGAAATAAGAGTTGGACTGTCAGAGAAAAGAGTCATTTACAGAGACAGGTAGACAGGGGGATCCCACTCATTGCGTAGAGTCTGTATGTACGGCTCCATCCCAACATTTTCCCTTGGAGTCATCTCAGCCCTGCTCTGTTGTTCTGGCTGAAGAGAGAACCTGTCCAAGACAGGCTCAGAAGGCACTTTCACAAGTTCCAAGTCTCCAAGCTGCCTCCTCATCGAGTCCTGCTCCTCCTCAGGTGAGAGCATTTTGCTACTTTTTTTAGCACTGGAGTGCTGAGGATAAACTGGAGAGCTTAAAAGTTCGGATGAAGCCAACATGCCCACTTCAGCTGGGACAACCTGCGAGCAAGTGATTGGTGTTAAGGGACTAGAGGTATAAAAAGTGCTTGAATGATCAAGTGGTTCAAAATCATTTCTGTCATTCATTGGCGAGTATGGCGGGAAAATGGCTGTGCTTAATGTTGTGTAAGTTGGAAGCATTGATGTGGGACAGTTGAGTGAGGTGAATGCAGGAGATTCAGGTAGCTCTGTATCCAGAGGAAGGTCCACAAAAGGCAGGGCTACACCGGATGGGTTGTGTGGGTTTGAGGGGGACATAGGCGTCAGATATCTGCTCTCAGGCGTGTACACAGGTTGCATTACTGTGTTTATTGTGCCCAGCTGAGTGTATGTCGGAACAACTTGTGCATCTAAAACCTTGGGTGATGAAAAGCTACATGTGGGGTTGGAATAGCCTATGTCTGAGTCGGCTGAGCAAAAGGACACGTAAACAGACGACAGATCTACGGGAAATTGTTCAGTCACATGTGAATGTGATGGTGGCGTTGGAGAGTCTTCCGGATTAGTGCTTAAATTAGTGTAAATGTTATTATTAATTTCAGAATGTTTCCTGGAGGTTTGGGTCACAGCTTTTTGTCTCTTTGGCTTGACTGCAGTTCTTTCAGGCTTGGGTTTCTCCGGCTGGTTCTGCCTCCTCTTTAGGGTTTGGAGAGTATTGTGAACAAAGTTTTTGATGTCAGTCCAAGACCTTCGGCAAAGGTCCGGCTCAGCTGCTAAACACGCATTACACTCTTTTTTACCAGGAACCTTCATTTTTGTGATGAACTCAGACAGAAAGCGCTTCACGGCTGCCTGCTCCTGTTCACTCCACGGCCTTCTCTTCACAGGACATTTTGACTGGGCTCCTAAAAAGACAAAAACAAAGTATTTATTTTACTGCTGTATATTATTTTCTGAACATTTCTGTGTCACAGCTGAGATCAGAGCTTATTCTTGTTATTGATCCGACATTGATTCTTGTACATTTACTGATGACTAGACTTAACATAACATTCATACTAGTTCTCACCGTCTTTTGGAGAACCTGTGGTGCTTGAGGGCAGGATTCGGTTCATCTGGAGCAGCTGCTTGCTCACCGCCTCTAACAGTGTTGTATTTTGTGATAATTTACTACACTCTTGGCTGCCTCTTCCCATCAGTTTAGACACTCTGTCCAGGTCACTCTCACACAGACTGAGGAGCTGCCAGCTGCTCGCTATCTGCTGTCTCAAAGAGGGGCAGAGAAGTGCTTCTGGGTTCAACACACCACACTCTATGGCTGCCCTACGGAGACAGTCCAGTCCTCTGATAAATGATGGGCCTTCAGTGCGTGCAAACAAGTACAGGTTACTCTGCGATACACCCACTTGATCTCGATGCTCAATGAGCAAGTCGATTAATGACACCATCCGCTGGGTCAGCACGACGAGCATGCTCCTTCCAAACTGTCCTTCTAGCTCCAGTCTGGTCAACTGCTCATCAAGTTCTAGTTCTAACTTGGTACTTTTCCGGATTTGATCAGCAGAGGGCACAAACGTTCCTGTGCTCCTCTTGCAAGTATACGTTTCCAAGAGCAGCCGGCCAATATTTCCCACACGGATTCGGTTGAAGAGGCACACATCTGCTAATGTGGCTTCACTAAGTTTCTTCCAGGTGGACAGAGTGGGACTGTGCAGAATGTCCTTCCTTGCCTCTTCCTCCTCCTGTGAGATGAATTGGTGGAGTTTCGCTAAGTCTGGAGTCACAGTGGATGTATTCATCTTCTGAAGCTCTTGCTTTACTAGTGCCGGAGAGCAGGGAGAAAAGGATGTGTTCCATTTTGCATTTACGAGGCCAATGAAAGTTTTTATTTTACATTCAGAGTCCTTCATCTGATTTCCTTTAAGAGCCACTTCAGCAGCTCTTTTTAAAGAAGATCCCATTTTTGAGACCAGTGAAGAGCTTTGACATGTGCTAGAAGACGGGTCAAACCCAATAGCTTTTTTAGCACCTTCAACAGCCAATTCAAACTTGGTTGGGAGAAAGATATCCTGTAAAAACTGCACACTGCCATCTAGTTCATTCACAGCTAGAACAAACCTGCCGAGTTCTCGCAATGTTTGTGCTATATATGGAAACTGAGACTTTTCATGGTTGTGTTTGGCTGATAGGGCCTTGCCATATTTGCAGATTAACGCATCCTTCTGGATGTGCCTTGAGATGTGGTCTTGTGTCATGATGTGGATGATCTCCTCACACTCTTCTGAGAGAAACTGCGGGGGCATTGAACTAAGGACACTGCCATTCTCAGTCTTGCACAGCTGCTCACGCTCCCATAATTCCTGTTTATTTTCAAATGTAGAGCTGGTTTTATTGTTGGCCTGTTTCTTTGACTGGTTATTCCCTTCTCTGTTTTTGGGAACCTCAAAGTGATGTCTATCATCTCCTTTGTTGTGGATTTGCCCAATTGTTAGTCTAATTTTGGAAGCCTTTGGAATGTGTAACGCACAGGCCACATCCTTAGTAGCAGATCGTAGACCTGTCCGAGTCGCTGTTGAAACTGCTATATTCCTTTTGGGTGATAGTTGTTTGTTGACCACAGATTTGATCCTCTTTTTGCCCCGCGCATGGTCTGCATCTTTCACTCCGACACTGCTCGCAAGGCTTTTGCTTCTTAGACTGGGTTTGCTTAATAGCTCACGACTGTTGGGAGTATGATAACGTTCCATAGATCCTATTGCAGTCTTGGACCTAGTAGACCTAGTTGTGACCCGGTGGTGCCTCTCACGGTTCTTCAGATCGACTGCATGCCCCTGCAACAGAACAAGTAGAAGTAAGACTAGTTAAGAGCTATAAGTACATCAATTAGTTGCCATCTAGTGGTGCCAACTGACATTTTCATTCATCTTTAAAACATTTATTTTTTATGTTGTGTGATACAACAGCACCTTGGCAAAGCCCCACCCAATTTCCAAGCTCATACAGACAACAGCTCCAATCAAGAACACCACAAATCTCCAATTGAAAAACCACGTGACCCATTACACAAGAGTAATGCTTTTATTGCATCATGACATAATCTTCACACTTCCTTAAGATAACTGTAGAGGTTATTTTCAGTTAAAGTTATATGAGCAGTAGACCACAATTAAACTTCACCGTGTGTTTAATGTGTACAGTATAACATGGTCAGATTAAAGCTCTGGTGTCCGTTTGAGAAGTTGGGAGGAGTCAGTATGTACCTGCTTCAAAAGGTGCTTCCTCTTGTCAAGAGTCAGTTTCCTCTTTTTTTTCACTGCAAAGAACAATGTTTGAATTAATACTGCAATCTGTCATATTCAACAGATGTAAAATGTATATGCAATGAAAGATCTTGATCTATAATCAGTGACGGTAGCATTTAATCAAGTTTTAAATGTTCATGTAATTTGCTTTTTTAACCCAATCATCTGTGTTTTTGGAAAGGAGCTGTTTCTTACCTCTATGTGTTGCTGAAAAGGCTGCTTCAATGCTGACGTGGCTGAGAAGACGAGGAATCTACAAACGTAAAATCTGCAATGTTTTCAGTTGAAATTCTGTTTGAGCTACTGTTAAAAGCTGTCTAGATAATTTGCTGTCATACGCTTTGTGTGTTTGTGCACACATGTGCACCTGTGCAAGAGCTAAACAATGCCATCTTACATCGTAAACTTGAGCCAACATCCGTCACACACACTCTGGGGCAGCCAAGGTGCGAGCTACAGAACAGACACAACCACAGAGGGCACGAGGCCCATGACCCTCCTACGCTTTAATAATAAAGTTCAACCTGCACGAACAGAAATGTCTTTCATTGGCAACTTCAGAGGGAGAAGCTTCATTCTATAAACCGCAATATGACCACAGTGAGACAGTAATGAAAACTGTATATACACACACTTTTCACTGAGAGTGATAACAGACAGTTGTTCCCCTGTCACCACCTCCAATCACCCATGTAACAGACTTATGGAGTCTCAAAGCACAACCTGATGAACCACAAAGACCCAAAGACTCATAGCAGAAGACATACCTCTTGGTCCAGATTGTAGTCCTCTTTGGAGTTCAGTGCGAGTTTTACAGCCAGATAATCTCCACTCTTTACAGCATCTCGCAGCTCACCTACGACAACAAGAAGAATAGTTAGATCACCAACTTTAAAAATAGTTTTTGCTACTTGGGATAGAAGTTTTTGAAGTTTGGAAAAAAAGTGTTTTTTGAAAAAAAACAACAACAACTGGTTAGCAGGGGTGTCAAAGATGTGCCACCAGATCCTGAGCCACAGGTAAAAACACAGGTCAGAGTGTAATAAAGTCTGAACATGACAGAGTGAAGCTGCTGTGGGCTCTGACTGTGTCCACACTAATGTGACTGAACACAAACACAATGACCTCATTTCATTCTCTACATGAAAGAGTTTGTCACTAAGATAAGTTTGAACTGTAAAAATAGTGAGCTCATATTGAGTTTGTGCAGCAACAGCAACATGTCTGTGATACCTACATTTCACCTCAGAATTCATATCACACGTCCATGTTCCATTACCAGGCTATATAAAGTGATAATATATCTATCTCTATATATCCATCTCTATATATCCATCTCTATATATCCATCTCTATATATCCATCTCTATATATCCATCTCTATATATCCATCTCTCTCTGGGAACCACAGGTACTCACTTGGTGAAAGTGGAGGCCCACTCAGAACCTCATCGTCTCCATTCAAATGCTTCTGGAAGTCCTCCAGTGTCATCCAGTCCAGGTTCAGATCCATTCCCAAACTTAGAGTGGCTTGGGCCTTTTCTGCACAAAGCCCAAAAATCAATGCTAACAATTTATTTTGCACTCTTAAACACTGGTCGTAAGCCAATTCTAGCCACAGCTTCCATGGGGCAAACTGATGGACTTGTGGTAGCTGTGTGCCCCTCTACCTGCTCTGTCACTGGCCTCCGGCAAGTCCTGGCTCTCCAGCGGGTCATCACAGGCCATGAAGAGTCTGGGCTCGCTGTCCTCTCGCCGACGGGTCGAGGAGCTGTACCTGTCCCAGCCCGGCCGCTGCCCATCATCTGGACGCTCTCTACGCGCCTCGTCTCCAGCTCGACTTTTAGGGCCGAGCTCCCCCTCCAACTCATCACTGTCCAGACTAAAGCCATGACTCTGGGCTGCTTTAAAGGCCGCTGCAGCAGAGAACATCCATGTGAGGCTTCTGGTTTCTTGTAGAACTAAATCAGCCTGTTAAATAGATCCTGACAGGGATCCAGAACCTACCTTCTGTCTGCTTGACCTTTTCAGTCCTCTCAGGGTCTCCTTTCTGTCCAGGAGACTCTTTAGATGACTTGGACATCTTCTCAATTTTCCCAATTAGCTAGAGTTGGAGAAAAGCGGAAGAATAAGAATAATTTCAAAATCAATTTTAATTTTTTAGATTTATATAAAACAGCACAAAAAAGAACACAAACACAATGAAGAGAAAGGGTAAATAAAATGGATATAAGAGACATCCAAAGAAGGTACAACACAGGTCCCATTTAGTCCAAAGTTTTCCAAATTTGTCAATTTTTTTAATTAAGCCTAAATGTCCTCTTTGCCATTTGTCTAATGTCTATTACTGCCATTCCAGTCTTTGATCGTTGGTTTGGGTTTGTCTGTTTGGATCAGCTCCTTCCATGTTGTAAGCACAATTTTACCCAGGGATTCTTAACTTTCTCCAAATGATTCAGATCAACTGTTTGTTATCTGCAGTAGCGTGCAGTGACTTTTATGGAGGGGCAAGCAGACTTGGAGTGTTCATCAATATTTAGTGGATAAGAGAAAAGTGAAAAAAGAAGAAAACAAATGGGCAGGTGGGCTTTGAACCCAGGTCTCCCTCGTGAAGGGTGAACACCCATCCTACTGAACAAATCTCTAATTTCTTATCACAGTGCTAAATGGATTAAATAAGCCTTCACCTTCATTACACAAATTAGCATTCTATTTAGTGTTGTTAAATGACTGCCTGTATTTCTAACGTCTAGTCATTGGAAAAGAGAACAAAGCCTTAGCTACAAACAAAGACTTGTCAAAGATAGTGTTTTAGTCAGTTTGTTGAAACTTGGCGCTGCTGTGGCTTCGCTTCTCCTCGCACATGCTCACTTAGGTAGGCAAACATCCCTGATTCCCACACAGGTTTATTCAGCCTGGTTTAAGCATAGATCCATGGTTTGAGGCTGTGTTGTCCTCAGAGCACATGTGCAGAGCTCTAACACAAGCTGCTGTCCACTCTGGTTCTAAAAGCTCACGTTGGAGAGCGGAGCATGAACGGGCCTCTGAACACGGCCACACATATGGTAAAAGCAGAAGCATGCTTCACGCGCAGTAAGGCCCAGCGGCCTGTAGAGGCCAGTAAAAGACACCGTGAGTTCAGCCAAGCTTCAGCAGCAGAAGTGAGGGGGAAACGGTCTTGTTTGGATATAATTTAGAACAATTTATATATAGTTGTGATACACAGTAATTTTAGATTTTACGGGCCAATCACTGATTGCCCTGATCAAACGCCACTGGTCAGAAACTGTTGATAGCTCTTTATGGAGGACGAGACCTAAATATTTAAAGCATTCCGTTTGCCATTTAAATGGGTAACTCTTTCTAAAAGCACAGGAGGGTTCGCCAGTAAGAGAGAATTTCAGTTTTTTGTACATTTAATTTGTATCCAGACATTAGACCAATACCATGAAGGAAATGCATCACATTAGGTATGGACATTTCTGGTTTGGTTAAATATAGTAAAACATCATCTGTATAACAGGGAATATTATGTTCTGTCCCATCAACTGAGACACCATAAATTGTTTCCGATTGTCTAATATACTGGGCCAATGTCTGTGAGTGACCATTCATTTTGATTCTTGTAAAGAGCCTCAATATTTATTATTAAATCCTCTATTTAACATTTTCTCAGTACAGCAACAAGGATTTTAAAACTAGCGTGGATTCAGCTAAAATGATAAAATGTCATAGTAATAAATATTATTATATATATATAAAAGTAAATGCATGTGTACATTTTTTTTTCAATGGCTGCAACTATAGAAACCTGTTAAAGTTAATATATATTTAGCACTGTCCCTGTCTCAAATAAACTAACTAAAAAAAGCTTTTTTCTTATCGTAGAAAATTGGATCGGGACCGCACTGTATCAACAGGAGCTTGTAAGCCTTCTAGATAAGATTAGCGGGTTATGGGGCTAGTGTCTCCTAATTTCATGCTTAAGATTCAAAGCTTCAGTTTTATTGTGTATAGATACAGTGAGGAGAGTATTTGAACACCCTGCAATTTTGCAACTTCTCCTACTTAGAAATTATGGAGGGGTCTGAAATGTTCATTGTAGGTGCATTTCCACTCAGACAGAATCAAAAAAATAATAATCCGGAAATCACAGTATGATTTTAATAATGTATTTGTACGTTATTGCTCCAAATGGGCAGGAGTTAAAGTACCCATCAGAAAGAATTTTGGCTCTCAAAAGACCAGTTAGTCTGCCTTTAAAAAGGTCCATCTCTACTCAATTTATTAATCTAAATTATTAACACCCGTTTGAGCTCGTTAGCTGCATAAAGACACCTGTCCACCCCACAATCAGCCCGCGGTCAAAAGACACCAGAAAAAAAAACAAATTGTGGCAAGCAGCCTAGTGAAGAAACATCAACTGTTGGAGCAATTGTTAGAAAATGGAAGAGGCTAAAGATTCAATTTAATTCAATTTATTTTTGTAACGCCCAAAATCACAACAGTAGTTGCCTCGAGGGGCTACAGTGGAAAACAAAAGATGACAATGTCAATGTCAATCTCTCTCAGACTGGAGCTCCATCTCACCTTGTGGGGTCTCAATGATGATAAGAAAGGTTACTATCGGTAATACACTGCACAGTCATGGTTTAAAATCATGCAATGCACAGAAGGTTCCCCTGCTTAAGTCAGCACATGTCAAGGGCCCATCTGAAGTCAAAGACCATCTGGATGATCCAGAGGGGTCATGGGAGAAAGTCATGTGGTCAGATGAGATTTTTTGGTACGAAACATCATGCTGTGGGGGTCTTTACTGCACACGGGACATGACGACTGCACTGTATTAAGGAGGGAACGAATGGGGCCATGGATTGTGAGATTTTGGGCAACAACCTCCTTCTCTCAGTCAGAGCATTGAAGATGGGGCGTGGCTGGGTCTTCCAACGTGACAATGACCCGAAGCCCACAGCCAGGAGAACCAAGGAGTGGCTCTGTAAGAAGCAGATCAAGGTTCTGGCCTAGTCTCCAGACCTAAGTCCAATAGAAAATCTTTGGAGGGAGCTGAAACTCTGGGTTGCTCAGCGACAGCCCTGAAACCTGACAGATCTGGAGAAAATCTGTGTGGAGGAGTGGGCCAAAATCCCTGTTTTCCCAGTGTGTGCAAACCCTGTCAAGAACTACAGGAAACCTTTGAACCTTTGAAATTGTAAACAAAGGCTTCTGTACCACTTTTTTTTTTTTTAATTCTCAGGTGTTTAAATACCTTTTTGCAGCAATAACATACAAATATTTAAAAATCATACTATGATTTCCAGATTTTGTTAATTCTGTCTCTCACAGTGGAAATGCACCTACCATGAAAGTACAGTAAAGTTCTAGTACAAAGAAGGGTACCTTGAGGGGCTTGCTGGTGCTCTTCTCGGGGGGTGGCTGGTGGGGAGCAAGTCTCCGTGGAGCTCGGTCCTTGGCCTCACAGTTCAACAGGAACTTCTCAAAAAGGTTGGTGCTACCAGCAGCGTCCTTTTGTGCCGGAGTGTCCTCTTTGGCCCTGTCCTCCTTGACCTTTTCCTCTTTGGGCTTGTCCTCCTTGGGCTTGTCGTCTTTGGGCTTGGAGCTGGGTGCAGCTGAGACGGACGAGGCGGCCAGGGCAGCCAGAGTCCTGTCTTTGCTCTTGGTCTTCTTGTGGGCTGTGGAGCTGTCGCTGGAATCTGACGAGTGTAGTGCGAGGTCGTCTTTCGCCTTAGAAGTCAGGTTCTTCAGCTTCTGGAGGCCACTCTCTTTGGGTGAGACGTCAGACCTTTTACTTTCCTTCTTCTGAATCAGGTCTTTAAAACCCTGCAGCTTCACCTCCCACTTGCCCTTCTTCTCTTTGAATTTGTCATCCAGGTAGATGCGCTGGGCTGATTTGAGAACTTCCGTGTTGGATTCCTCAGCAGGCATCTCAGACATGCTTTCGCTGATGTCTTCCTCAATAGGTGCAGTGTCATCATCTGAAGTGTCAATCTTAACCTCTTTCCTACCCTTCTTCTTCTTTGCTTCCTCAGCTTTGGGCTTTGTTTTTGCCTCTTTGCCCTTGTCTTTCTTGTGTTTCTTTGCTGGAGCCTGGTCCTGATCATCCTCATCTGAGTCTACCAGTCTCTTTTTGGGAGAAGAAGGTGGCGTGGCGGCTATAGCATCTTCCTCATCAGTCTCTGGGGCGGGCAGTGGTCTGAAGTCATCCTGGTGACGTTCCTTCTTTTTCTTCTTCTTCTTCCTCTCTTTAGGAGGCAGTTCTTCGACATGTTTCTTCTTCTTTTTCTTCAGTGGGAGGTCGGTGGGCCGGTCTTTGTCACTGTCGCTGTCAGAGTCTGCGTCAAACAGGTCGCTCCTTGCTGGAAGCACTTTCTAAAAGGCAACCAAGAAGAAAGCTTTAGAGATGCAATTCACTGGATAAGATTGATGTGTACTTAAAAGGACACATCATATTATCCTGTTGGGTGAAGCAATTTGATTTGCCTTGTGTACGAATAGTGCTCTACAAATAAACTTGCCTTGCCATGCCACTTTAAGGACAAATATTATGCATTATTTGTATTGTTATTAACCTTTAAACATGTCCTTGAGTACATTGCCATTTCATGTTTTTACAGAAACCAATATTTGTTTGTCACAGCTTTGGGAAACGCCAGAGTAACTGAACTATGGATCTATCGACTGGCTACAAAGGGAATTTCAGACAGTTTAAAATTAACATTTCCACAGAGATTCCCTGGTCAAAGCACACAGTTGTAAGGATCGTGATTCAACAGATCGAGGAAATCGAGATTCAGTTTGACGGTCAGAGGGAGAGGACTTTCTAACCAGGATTCATCAAACCAGCGTGAATGACGTTAAATGCTACTCCAGATATGGTTTTGATAAGGAACAATGTTAGAACATGGTTAAAAGCTAAAAATACAAATAATGTCTAAGTAACTTTAAGTTTTATTTTTATTATGATGTACATTTGACACTAACTGAGACAGAACAACCCTAGCATTATTCCTCTTACTGGCCACAAGTACACAATACATACAAGTACACACAATATATGAAAAAGTTGTGTTTGTTACAACTTGCAATTGCTAACATTTTTTAGCAGTTTTATTAACATTTTGACAAAGTTCAATGATTGTCAATCCTATATCTAAATTCTCACTGAACACTCACAGACTCGCTAAGAACATGGAACTGCTGTCTTTTTTTCATCGTTATTGTAATGTGTTTTTATTGTGCCTTTTATGCATGACCTGGCAATGAATGCGTGTATGTCCTCCCTGTGTTACTGTGGTAGTGGCTGTCCTGTCCACTGGGCATTTAGGAGGACGTACCACACTCTTTTTGGCCTCTGCTTCTCTCTTAGATTTAGCTTCTGCAATGTTCTTCTTAAACAAAAGCAGGACCTCCCGACAGTCCTCCAGGTGGGCCTCGGGTTCCCATGTGTCGTCATCTGAGGAGTAGTTCTTCCAACGCACTCGATACAACACCTCCCCCTGAAACATCACAAGACGGACAATGCTCAAGCCCACCATCACTACCATAAACAAAGTCAAATGTTAAAATTAAAATGAGCTTGGATGTATGTCTCCTAGGGTGGCAACTAATGACTGAAGTGAGCGATTAGTTAGTTTACACGTCAAATAATTATTTTTATTCTACATTGTACTTTTAAAATAAATCAGAAATAGTTTCTTTAACATTTTGATTTAATACTGCCACTGTCTGATAAAAGATCTTTTCATTTGTGTTTTAAAGCCTGTATAGTCCAGATAACAATTACCATTGTAAAAAAACAAAAAACAGTAATTGTATTTTCACAGTCAATTAATCATTGCAACAAGTTATTTTGTCCCATTACTGAAAAGATTGATTTTTGGTTCATTATGCTGTTACAAAAAATGCAAGCTGCTAAAATAGATTTTGATAGTTTCATTTAATTCCTACTCATTTAGTACTGAATGAGTCTGGCGGTCATCCGGGATTCATAGAACCATAGAATTTCATTCGTAACTTTTGTTCGTATACTGTATAGTCGTTTTCACAAAATGATCTGCCTTTAACCACCTTGAATGCTCGATATGGAAAACATCGTTGCTTTTCTCATCAAATACAGAGTTTTTATTG
>BJKM01000307.1:214424-306924 GCA_015082035.1 Chaenogobius annularis | reverse complement strand
GCATGTAATACCTATTTTTGGGTGTTCTGTTTGACCAGAGAGCTGTGTAACAAAAGCAGATTTACAAGAGTGATTTCAACATGGCAACACAATGGCATCAGAAAAATCCCGGATAGTATCTTTTAATGTTAATGGTATACTGGGTTCAATTAAGCATTCAAAGATAATGACAAAGCTAAGATAAGAAAACATGACATTATATACTTACAAGAAACCCATTTAAACGATTTAGAACATAAAAAATTGACATATATAAATATATATAATATATATAAATTTACTATTCCTCATACAGTGGCAAACATAAGAGGGGTGTGGCCATATTGATCTCAGGCAGAATAGCTTTAGAACAGAGTTTTGAACACAAAGATAAGGATGGCAGATTTGTACTGGTCAAAGAAACTATTAATGGAATTGTGTTTACTTTGATAAATGTGTATGCTCCACCAGGAAGTGACCTCACTTATTGCAAACCACTCTGAGGGAACCCTTGTCTGTGGTGGAGACTGGAACTTACATGTTCAGCCAATATTGGATGCTTCAAGCTCACAAAGTACTGGTAAATCTATAAATGATACATTTTGTAAATTAATACATAATATAGGGTTGGTCAATATCTGGAGAGCAATTAATCCTAATGTCCGCCAATATAAAAACATTCAAACCCACATAAGATCTATACTAAAATAATAGATTTAAGAGCTCATGCTCCTATTTACATCACTATAAGTTGGAACTCTTCACCAAAAAAAAATTCTCACAAATATTAGCTTGGAAGCATAGAAAACAAAGAGCTGAGAGAACAATTTAATTTTTTTTATATTTAAATGTTTTAATTTTTTTAATTTTAGAACACGTAAAAACAAAAACAGTGAGGGGGTATAAATAATAAGATATAAATAAAAAAAGTCCAATATAACATTATTATAATATTAATCCTTGAAAGTTCAGATGTATATGCTTATAGGGCTATGATGGTCATCATTCTTTTTGAGAACAATTTTTAAAATACGAGATAATAATGTAAGAGAATAAGTGGACAGAGTCCAGATGACTACAACTGAATCTTTTTCGACAATGGAACACTCCTGGACAAATGAGGGATTACACCGACACATAAGAGAATAATGTAATTCTAACCAAACAAGACCAAACACAATTATTGTTTGAATCCTTCTACAAAAAACGTTTTTGTTTAGGTAAGCTTTATTATACAGGACATACTAGGATGAAATTGGGAATGAGAGAGAGAGGAGAGGACATGCAGTACACTGTCGGAGCTGGGATTCAAACTCACGACTCTGCAGCCGGCTGCACATCGAGCCTGGCATAAGTGCTGCGCCTTCACCACTCTACCACCGGGCAGCACCTAAATTTACCAAAATTTACCAAAATATCAGGAAACAAAGTAGAAGGAATCATTTTTTTTTAGGACACTCAATTTACCTGCCATGATTGAAGAGCAAAACCAAAAATTGTGTGCTTAAATAACTACTGAAAAACAAAGTGCAATCAAAAGACTAAAAAACAATAAATGTCCGAGGAGTGACGGGCTCGCCTCAGAGTGGTATAAAGCTCTAAAAGACACACCTATTCCTTTGCTTTTACCAACTTTTAACTGAGATCTTAAAAAGATCCGATCCCTCAGAGTTAGAAGGAAACCGTTATATCCTTAATATCTAAAGATGGGAAGGACCGACTTGACTGTGCCTCATGTAGACCAATCTCAATTCTGAATGTGGACTATCATAAATATACCTCAATTATGTAAAAAAGAATGGAACAAATACTCCCAAATTTAATCCACAATGATCAGACAGGATTTATTACCAAATGACAAACGCAAGACAACATAAGACGATCCTCACATATAATGAGCCAAATACAAAAGCAACAAAACAAAGTCGTAATAATAAGTCTGGATGCTGAAAAAGCTTTTTCTTCTGTTAGCTGACCTTATTTATTTAAAGTGCTAACCAAATTTAAAATAGATGATTTAATAATAAAAAAATATATAAGCGCTTTACGATGGTCCAACATCAAGAATCAAAATGAAGGGTCACTTGACACTCACTGACTTTGGAAAGAGGGGTGAGGCAGGGATGTGCTTGGTCCCCCCTTGGTTTGCTTTGCACTTGGAACCATTGGCCCCAATATATTAGACCAGGGGCGTCCAAACTTTTTTCACCAAGGGCCGCATTTTGAAACTTATCCGGAGCAGAGGGCCACAGACAACTCAAAAATGAAGTGAATCATTCGAAATTTGGTATTTGACATAGTTTCGATGAGCCTCCACACCTTTAATAAGACTTGGAACTTGGATTTTTTTATTTTACAGTACTACACTACTTTTTGTTGTTTGGGTCAAGCTTGAGGGTCAACAAAAATTGGTCTGAGGGCCACATTTGGCCCCCGGGCCACAGTTTGGACACCCCTGTATTAGACTATCGGAAACAATTTATGATATTTCAATTGATGGGACGGAACATAAAATTGCCTGCTACACAGATGATGTCCGACTATATCTGACCAAACCAGAAATGTCCATACTTAATGTGATAGTGGTTTGCCTCCTGGTGCCACAGTTTCACCAACAGTTAGCATTTCCTTGTGAATAATGGGAACTTATTATGATAAAACATGACACATTTTTCGATTTTGATTTTGTGGTTCACCACTGGGATGTACAAATATTTTCTCATTCTTCATCAGTCAAAACAAAACCAGCCCCATTTACTGACTGTAATTAGTAGAGTGGCTGTCCAAATTGTTAATACATCCATATAATTTACATAGTATTCCCCTTGAAAGTTCTGATTTATAAGCTTTGATAAATATATCAATCAAAGGGTTACGGAGGTGGGTATTTATTTAAATGTTTTGGATATAATAACTCCTTATTTGTAAATACCAGTAAAAGTCCGGTTTCTTCAAGTCAGAGGATTCTTTCAACATATCAAACGTATTTTTCACGTGATTATCTTTCACATTCTGGTAGAAAACCTTGCACATTCTGGTAGAAAACCTGGTTCTGTTCTGTTTCATGTGGGGTTTTGTTGTTATAGGTTTTTAAATTTGGCAAAGATAAATTCAAAAAAGGACCTGCCCAGATGTTGGTTGGAAGCAATAATATCAGTAGTACATAAGGAAGGATAAGACCATAATGAGTGTGCATCTTACAGGCCCATCAGTCTCTTAGGGAATTATTTAAAGATCCTTCTCTCTATTCTAGCGAAGAGAATGTAGAGGTATTTAGGAAGCCCAAACAGGATTTATAGCAGGGCGTCAGGGTTCAAACAATATCAGAAGAGCATTTAATATACAATCTGCTGCCAAGATCTGTCCACCCTTCTATGCTTCGTGTGCTTGTTGTTTTATTATTGCTCAGTGTTTTGTGTTGCACCTTCATGCCGAGACAAGTTCCTATGTTTGTGAATTTTGTTCATTGACAATGGCAATAAACTCTTTCTGATTCTGATTCTCTGATCATCACCGTGTGTGAATTTGGGACCGTGTTATGGCGAGAAGTATGGTTTAGCAGCAATCAAGTGTGCACCCTAGACTGCTACGATGGCTTTGGAGGAGAAAAAAGAACGGCTATTGGACAGGTAAGAAGAGAAAGAGCGTACAGGTGTGTGTGGCGTGTGTGGTCTGTGTGTGTGTGGGCTCCATGGTCGCTCTTGGCCTCCCGCGCTTACTGACGAAGCTACTTCGTCACAACAAAATATCCTCCCTCTCCCAAGGTTGCCAAGGTTGGGCAACCTTGGACAGGTAATCTGACCACCACATTGGCTGTGCCTCTTCAGATGCCGAATCGTAAACTTGAAAGGCTGCAGCGAGAGGTACCTATCTCGTCAGCCGGTCGTTATTGTCCTTCAATGCTGTTGATCCAGGTGAGGGCTGCGTGGTCGGTCTCAAGGTCAAACTCCCTACCTAGGAGATAGTTAAATCGGAGACTTTCCAAGGCCCACTTGATGGCGAGACCCTCTCCTTCTCCACCACAGAATACTCGGGCTTCACGCGGCAGCAATTTTCTGCTCAGGTAGAGAATGGGCCGTTCCTCGCCAGGGTTTCCTTGTGCCAGAACAGCACCCACACCTACTGCCGACACGCTCCACTTGGACCAGGAACCGCTTGGTGAAATCAGGGCTGCAGAGGACAGGTTGAAGAGCACAGGCACTCCTTTAAAGTCTGGAACGCTGTCTCACACTGCTGCTGTCCAGTTCACCGGGTTCCTTTGGTCCTTGGCGGTCAAGGCGGTGAGTGGAAAAAGCAATAGTGGAAAACTGTGGCACAAAGCGTTCTGTACCACCCATAAGACCCAAGAAAGACCTCCACTTCTTTCTTTGGTGGCGGGTCTGGAGCAGTTGCGGATTGCCTCCACTTTGTCCACTTGAGGACGCACCTCGCCTTGGCCAAGTTGATAGCCCAAGTAACGCACTTCTTCTCGGGCCCACTCACATTTCTTGAGATTGAGGGGTGGAGCCCTGCCCTTTCAATTTTCCCCAGGACCTTTCTCAGGTGTGCGACATGCTCCTCCCACGTCCGGCTGTAGATTCACAACATCGTCCAAATAGGCTGCGCTACATTCTTCGCATCCCTACAGGACCTTGTCCATCAGCCGTTGGAAAGTTGCAGGTGCCCATGTAGGCCAAACGGCATGACGGTAAAATGGAACAAGCCAGCTGGAGTTCGGAAGGCGGTGTAGGGCCGACTGCTGGGGTCAAGCGGTACTTGCCAGTATCCCTTGCAAAGATCGGAGGGTCGTGATTGAATACCGTGGGCTGACCCGATCCGCTCCAGTAGTTTCGTCTATGCGGGGCATGGGGTAGCGCGTCCAAATTCGGAGACAGCGTTGAGTTTACGAAAATCAATGCAGATCCTCAGTGTTCCATCCTTTTTTGTAGACTATCACGACTGGGCTGCACCACTCTGAGTTAGAAGGCTCTAATAACTCCCAACTGCAACATGGCTTCTATCTCTTGCTTCAGCTGCTCCACCAACTTTTGTGGATATGCGATAGGGCCGTTGGCGGAAGGGGGCTGTTTCTTTCAGTCTGATAGTGTGCTCAATCGCAAAAGTCTTCCGGGTTTGGCGGGAGAACAGAGAAGGTATTTCACTGAAGAGTTGACGGAGCTCGGTGACCAGGTTGGTCGGTAAGATGGGCCAGGTCAGGTGTGCTCTCCACTTCAGTGATGAGGCCAATATCCATGCTCCTCTTCTTCCTCTCCTTCGACTTCTTGCACCAAGAGTGCAGTCTTTGGAACCCGTTTCAGCAGGTTCTTTCTCATTGCCTTTAACAGATTGATGTGGTAAGTTGTTTTTGGCTTTCTTCTTCTCCGGATGGTGGATCTCTGTAGTTGACAGGTCCCTGACGCCTGGTGATGCACATATGGACCTTGCCACTTGGCCAGGCCTTGCTGTTTGACGAGGGAAGTAGTAGACAGCAACCTTCTGTCCTGGCTCGAAACTCCGATTCCGGGGCTCGCTTGTCGTACCATATTTTCTGTTTCTTCTGAGCCTCTCGCAGGTTCTCAGCTGCTTCCTCGTGATACTGGTCCAAGCGGTCCCTCATTTGGAGCACAAATTGCACAATCCCTCGGTCCACCGTCTGGTTTCTGCCAGAGGTCCAAGTCGTCCTTCAGCAAGTCCAATGGGCCTTGTACATCCCAGCCATACAGAAGTTCGAAAGGTGAGAAACCGGTAGACGCCTGGGGTACCTTCTCGGTAGGCGAACAACAGGAATGGAAGCCACCTATCCCAACTCGCTTCCGGAATCATCCACAAACTTCCGGAGCATATTTTTTAAGAGTCTGGTTGAAGCGCTCCACTAATCCGTCCGTTTGAGGATGATAGGAGGTCGTCTTGATGGAAGAAATGCCCAGGTTGTTTGTAGAAGAGCTGGAGCAGCCGGGATGTAAAAGTTCGTGCCCTGATCGGTCAAAATCTTCCTCTGGGATTCCCACCGCGAGAGAATAACTGGACCAGAGCTCGCAGCACACTTGGAGCGGTGATTGTCCAAAGGGGAAACGCCTCTGGGAACCGGGTGGCATAGTCGCACAGGACGAGGATGTACTCTGGTGCCCACGGCCGCTCCTTGGCAATGGGCCGACAATACTCCATAGCGATCCTGCGGAATGGGACAGTAGATCACAGGAAGTGGTTGAAGTAGCGCCCTGTCAGATTTTCGGGGAGAACCAGTGAGTCTGACATGTGGGACATGTAGCGTGCAGTATGCCTGTATGTCAGGTGTACATGCCGGGCCAAAAAAAACGTGCGCTGATTCGAAGGAACGTTTTATGGCGACCTAAATGCCCCGCCCAGGGGAGTGTGTGGGCTAAGTGTAACACCAATCTGTCTGCAGGCAATAGGGAATAACAAGACGTTTGTGGCCATCATTACAAGCATACAGAATGTCATTTTCTAACACAAACTGCTCTTTTGCCCGACAGAGTAAGGTTTGGACTCTCTGAAACCTTCCCAAATAAACATTTTCAAAGATACACTCTGTTTCTGCAAGTTAGCAATGTTACCTTTGGCACTTCCACAATCTATCAACATCGTTAGACCCTGGTATACATGCGTCAGTTACATTCAGTTTTTTTCTCAAAACGTCGCTGCTCGCTTTGGTATTTACGCAGGCACTTTGTTCCCCTCTCGCACAAGACTACCAGTCCAAGTCGTGGTCAGCGGGTTTGAAGACAGCAGCCTGGGCTTGAGAACAAGGTGATGACGCGGACATGCCAATTTACCCATTGTTTTCCTCCCAACGTCGACTTTCTGCCCCCTGCATCAAATCCATGAGCAGTGGAAAATCAGTCCAAGAATCAAGTCCTTTGCCAAGTTGTCGACCACAGCCACGGTCAGGAGAAACAGTTGTCCATCAAGTCCAAGAGAACTCTGCCTTTGGGTATGTGTGACAGTCTCCATTGCACCATATACATTAGTCTTTATGCTATAGTCAATGCCGCCCACAGTGTATACCAACTTCGCTTAATTCAGGGATGTAAAACTCCCACTGTCAACGCAGTGCTGGCGGCTGCTGACCATTCAACGCGTCACAAGTTTCTCAGTCTTTCTTGGCCGGTCTTATTTCCCTAGCTCCATCTCAGGACGAGGAGCATAGCACGCCCCGGTAAGTTTAGCTCGACTGCATTGGACACACTGATGCTTTGTGTCCCTGACTGCTGACAAAGAATAACAAATGAAAGGCTTAACCGGGGTGCTGACTGGAAGGGGATGGTGTGGCTGGTACCTCTATGTGTCCTAGACATGGCAATCCTTGCTGTTCCGGAGTTGTCCACCCGGTGGCGTTGGACGCTGGCTAGAACTGGAAAAAACGAGGAAATCCACGATGGGCGTTCTGGTAACTGGCAGAGCCAACTTTGCAGGCTGTGAGCGCGTCTTCTGGCTCGTGCTCCTTCAACCAGTGTCCTGACGTCGTTGAAGAACACTCAGCAGACTGCTCCAAAATAATCAGCTCCCCGATCGCCTCCTTTGACCGTTGGTCTGGTTCGTGTCCAGCGTCGGTAGATGTCCTTTCAGCCGATGATAAATCTCTGTAGGATGTTTCCCCAGAGGAAACGGCGGCTTGCCCCTAAATCGCTGCCGATATGTCTCGGGAGAGATGTCAAACTTGGTGAGCAACGCTGTTTTCAGATGCATATATACTAGTGGGCTTCATCCTCATCCATAGGATGAAGCCCATGCTTCGAGGCGCTTTCCCAGAGAGGAGTGGGACCAGCCGGCATGCCCACTCAATCTCCGGCCACCTCCAGGTCCTAGCAATGCGCTCAAACCTAAGCAGATAGTTCTCGATATCTTCGCCAATCTGGTAAGGTGGTATTTTTAGGGTCACTTAAGTGCCTCCAGTCGGGTCTCGCTCCACTTTCCGGCTCGGGGTTGTTAAAGGAGGAAACTCCAGCCATCTCTGTGTCCCTATGTCCAGGCGCAAAACCACTCTCGTGCCTCCAGGGGTTGGTAATCCTAACCGTGGACTGCCAGCTGATTCACTTAGGGGTCGGTCTGCCAGCGACAGGTTGCGGCAGGTGGGTATTCGGGAGGTGTTTGTGAAGATTGAGGAGAAGGCTGAGCAAACTGCCGTCCTCAATTCACGCATTTCTGCCAACAGTCCTTCTTCTCTTCTCTGTTGTCCCTCCAGAAAAATCCTCATTAACGCTAACCAGCTCACCCACTGGCTTCTGTGCCGTAGGCAGTGCAGCGGCCCCGACATTTCCATCACTCTGCTCTGACTCAGATCCAGCCAATGCGATCTCAGCAATATCCTCCTCAAATTTGCGTGATCGTAATCCTTTGCGCTTCCTGCGACTAGCCATATCCCACTTTCTGACACCAATTGTCGCGGGTTCCTCTTTCCCACGAAAATGATATGGCGTAGTCAGGAAACAGTGTTTGTATATTTATTCCCAGAGTGAAAAAACAAAATAGTGCAGAAACAGAAAACGGTGGATACTTTACAGGTCACGTGCAGTAATACAATAGATAGGCAAAAAAAAACAACAACCTTCTCTTAGCTCTGGAGCTAGTGCCTGCGGTGCACTCAGCTCCCCTCCTGGAACAGCACCTTTGGGGTCCTAGGAGTCTCCTTTTTATAACAGGAGGCTCCTCCCCAAAACAATCAACAGAAAAAATCAAGAATTCTCTTCAAACAGAACCATAAACATTTCATAAATAATACTACAAATTCATAATATATTTTCTACACACATCCACCGCCTATGTGTAAAGATTAATGCAACAGAAAAAAAACCTAATTAATTTCACCCAAACACGGTGAATTAACATGACGTTGCAAATGACGTCATACCCGTCGCGCCCACCACTGACGCAATATAATGCGGGAAGACCGCGGAGTTCGGGATGGCCGGCAGAAACGTGGAGAGGACGACGTTAAACGGGAGAGTTGTGTGAATTTGGGACGCGTGTTATGGCGAGAAGTATGGTTTAGATCAGCAATCAAGTGTGCACCCTAGACTGCTACGATGGCTTTGGAGGAGAAAAAAGAACGGCTATTGGACAGGTAAGAGAAAACGCTGTTAACGGTGGTTTGTGCGTGTGTGTCTGTGTGTGTTGGGCTCCATGTCGCCTTGGCCTCCCCGCGCTTACTGACGAAGCTACTCTGTCACAGGTACGCTGGAGCCACAGCCAGGGACAAAGATACAACAGCGCATTGTGCGTTCTGCTGAGAAGGTGATCAGCTGCAGACTTCCATCTCTGCAGGACCTGTACGTCTCCGGGGCTCTGGGACGAGCAGGTCGGATCACAGCTGACCTTCCCACCCTGGACATGGTCTATTTGAACCACTCTCCCCTCAGGCAGGAGGCTACGGTCCATCCGGACCAGAACCTCCCGCCACAAGAATAGTTTCTTTCCCTCTGCCGTTGGACTCATGAACACTTCAAAACACCTGCCACTTTAACGACACTATTCATCACTCACTGTCACTTTCTGCACTCAAACTGTAAATCTAACTGTAACTCTTGTGTACATAGTAATGCCTATTTTTATTTTTATTTTATAGTAATTTTTAAATTGTTTCTTAATGCATGCCCTTTTTGATTGAATATATCTTATTTTATTATTGCTCAGTGTTTTATGTTGCACCTTAAGGCCGAGACAAGTTCCTATGTTTGTGAATTTTGTTCATTGACAATGGCAATAAACTCTTTCTGATTCTGATTCTGATAGGGTCCAGTTATAGTCCCTCACGCCACTTTTAAACTCCTGAAAAGCTTATAACTGTTTATCTGGCAAAATAAAAGACCCAGGGTGAGACTGAAAGTTCTCTGCTCCCTCAAAGACAGGGGGAGCCTGACCTCTCCACATCTTTAAGGTTACTACTGGACAGCTCAGCTAAAAGCGCTGCGTATATGGTCTAGAATGGATACAGATACAAAATGGCTACAGCTAGAGAAGTGTTCAGTGGTGGATTGACCCATATCAGCCTTTCTATTTATGGAGAGAAAATAATGGAAAACATTTTAAACACAGAATGAATCGGTTATAATGGAGCTAAGTGTAAATTCAGCCTTGAAGACCATTATACACCCCATATACGTCCTCTGCTACACCAGGGCTCACCTGCTCTCCAGCCTCCATCACGGCGCCTGAGTTACTCCTCCCCATTGCATGGTGCGCCTCCTTTGCACCCAATCAGCACCCAGTCTGCCCCATTTAAACCCTCATGCAGTTGGCTCAGCCGCTTTCAGACTGTACTGCGACCCACCACCTCCTCCTCTCCTCTTCTGCTTCCCTTACATCGTCCTCATCGTCCCCTCTACCCTCTTCCTCATATCTAACACCACCAGTGTCCAGGCCCCAGGGGGAGACATCTAATATAAATCTATTATGGCACGCCCATAATCGCAATGTCTTCTCCCGGGGTCTGAGCGCAAAATAACCAGTGTAATAAAGCTTGCTAAAGGCTTCTTTCTGTTTTTGTCTGAGTCTCTCCAGGGTGAATTTACCTTAGGTGTGTGGGCAAAAATTAGGAAACAGTTCAAATGACCTCTTTTTTTAATCAAGAGCATCCAAAATAACAGACCAGTGATGTGCATTCAGGGGAGGCAGGGGAGGCAGAGCCTCACGTCAATCTTGGGAGAATTTTTTTTATTATAAAATATAATAAAATGTTAATATTTGTCATCTGGTATGTATTATAAACCCCCTTTCCCTTTGAATCCAATATGGAACAATATTTGTTTCAATTAAGAATATCAGAATTTCCGCATGTCCCGTAACTCCCGTTCAAATACAAGGAGGAGGGGCGCCCCCGTGAGGCAGCACCGCGCTCTGCCGTGAGGTGCACAGTATAATGCCTAACAAACTGTGCTGTATGCGATGTCCTTCTGTATATAACAAATAAAACACCCTGACGATGTGCTCTGTACTTCCATATTCTGGGTAATGTATGAAATGTATTTCTGAAAAGTGTTTCGCAGATTCATTATAAAAACAGAAGTATGACTGGATGGTGGTTTTAGTATGTGGGCTTCCAAAGGATGAAAAGTCATAAACCAATTGTTTACAGGAACAACATTTAAATCATTTACACAAATTCAAGGTGATTTCAACAGCCCTAGAAATGATCTCTTTTTATTTTTCTTTCAAATACAACATTTTCTTGAGAAACACAAAGAATTTGAATAGTTAAGAACAACTGACCGACTTTGAACAATATTGTGGCAGAAGACTAAAAAACTTGAAGATTATTTCTGTTCTATTGAAGAACATACATATTGGACATTGAAAGAACATTGGATGAGAAGAAGAAATGGGAATTGGAACTCGATACAGTAATTGATAACTTGAAACACCAAATATTTTAGCCAGCTATAATAATAACATCAACGCCCTTGGTTGGCAACAATGTGGACAACGTGACTTCTCTTAAATTTTCTTAAAGGAAATTAAGAATATGTTGGATTTGACTACAGCATTCAATGGTAACAATGCTGTGTGCTACAACGTCTGATGTTTGGGATAAAAACATGTATATGTTAAAAGTTCTTATCCTGCTCTCCTTGTGTGTATCTAACACAATTTAGCAGTCAGCCTAACTCCATTTGAAAACGCGTGTAGAGTCAGGATGTAGCCTCCATAGCTCCAATTTATTGCTGTTTCCAAAACAGAGTAAAACTGCAAAACAGAAAAGAAAATAACCTTAGCATAAAGTAAAACTTGGCCAATGTTAGCCTAAGTACACAGGAACCACCGGACAGGCAGACACCACCAAGCTAATTTTACATGTCCGGCATGTAACACAAATAACACATGGATATGATTCATATTTGAACATATAAACCAAACTTACAGACAGTGATGTCAAAGGTGTGAACAATAGGACAGAGGAAGTGGATGAACTTGTGTTCCATGTGCTTACTTTGCGCAAAAGAAAGATGGCTGACTTCCTGTGTCAACTTCCTGTCTCGAACTGAGCCTTCAAAATAAAAGACAGTGAAACGTGTAAAACACGAACTAATGCGAAGACAATTACACAAACATATTAAGGGCAAAACACTCCCCGCCTGGTATCTGTAAAAATGCCACATAATAAACTAAAGCTAAACCTTCAGCCCCTCCTTGAACTGACACCTTAACATGGTGGAGGGGTTTGAGCGCCCGAATGATCTCAGGAGCTATGTTGTCCGGGGCTTCAAGCCCCTGGTAGGGTCTCCCAAGACAAACAGGTCCTGGGTGACGGGTCAGACAAAGATCGGTTCACAAGCCCCCTATGAATAGTAATACATCAAGGCCAGTTACGTCGCCCGGACTGGCGTTACCGGGGCCCCACCCTGGAGCCGCAGGCCTGGGGTGGGTGCTCGACGGCGAGCGCCTGGTGTCCCCAGACAGCCTTTCCCCACGGGGCCCGGCCGGGTGCAGCCCGAATGAGTGACGTGGGGCCGTCCTCCCGTGGACCCACATCCTGCAGGAGGATCCGTAAGGGGCTGGTGCAGAGGGATCTGGGGCGGCAGTCGACGGCAAGGGCCTCGACGACCGGATCCCCGGACACAGAGACTAACTCTGGGACATGGAACGTCACCCTCGCTGGGGGGAAAGAGCCTGAGCTTGTGCGGGAGGTTGAACGGTTCGAGATATAGTCGACGAGATATAGTCGGCCTCACCTCCACGCAGAGTTTGGGCACTGGAAAGGCTTTTGACCGTTGTCCCATGGGGAGCCCTTTGGGGGGTGCTGCGGGAGTACGGGTCCGGGGCCTTTGCTCAGGGCTGTCCGTCTTGTATGACCGGAGCAGGAGCTGTGTTCGCATTGCCGGCAGTAAGTCAGACTTGTTCCCAGTGTGTGTTGGACTCCGCCAGGGCTGCCCTTTGTCACCGGTTCTGTTCATTGTTTTTATGGACAGAATTTCCAGGCGCAGTCAGGGGTCGAAGGGGGTCCGGTTTGGGGAACACAGGATCTCATCTCTGCTGTTTGCAGATGATGTTGTCCTGATGGCTCCATCAAACCTGGACCTGCAACATGCACTGGGACGGTTTGCAGCCGAGTGTGAAGCAGCTGGGATGAGAATCAGCACCTCCAAATCCGGTTCTCAACCGGAAAAAGGTGGCTTGCCCTCTCTCCGGGTGGGTGGGGAGTCCTTGCCCCAAGTGGAGGAGTTCAAGTATCTCGGGGTCTTGTTCACGAGTGAGGGAAGGATGGAGCGTGAGATTGACAAGCGGATCGGTGCAGCGTCCGCAGTGATGCGGTCGCTGGCATCGGACCGTTGTGGTAAAGAAGGAGCTGAGTCGAAAGACAAAGCTCTCGATTTACCGGTCAATCTACGTTCCTACCCTCACCTATGGTCATGAGCTTTGGGTAGTGACCGAAAGGACAAGGTCGCGGATACAAGCGGTCGAAATGTGTTTCCTCCGCAGGGTGGCTGGGCGCTCCCTTAGAGATAGGGTGAGGAGCTCAGTCACACGGGAGGATCTCGGAGTAGAGCCGCTGCTCCTCCACGTCGAGAGGAGCCAGCTGAGGTGGCTCGGGCATCTGTTCCGGATGCCTCCTGGGCGCCTCCCTAGGGAGGTGTTTTGGGCATGTCCCACCGGGAGGAGGCCCAAGGGAAGACCCAGGACACGCTGGAGGGACTATGTCTCTCGGCTGGCCTGGGAACGCCTCGGGATCCTCCCGGAGGAGTTGGAGGAAGTGGCTGGGGATAGGGAAGTCTGGGAGTCCTTGCTTAGACTGCTGCCCCCGCGACCCGGCCCCGGATAAAGCGGAAGAAGATGGATGGATGGATAGATAAACCTTCAGTCCTTTATTTTTAGAAGAAGAACAACCTCTGTTATGGGCCGAAGGAACTTCTTCGCCAATCCATTCTTGGCTGTCTTGAGCTCGATCTGCCAGACTTTTCCATCACGTCCAGGAAAAGTTTTGGTGACAAGAGCCATGGGCCAGTCGTTACAGCATGCCTGACTGTCTTTTAGCAGGACAACATCACCTTCAATGTTGGGACTTGACTCTTGCCATTTGTGACGAACTTGTAATGTGTGGAGATATTCACGTTTCCAACAACCCCAGAACTGATCCGCTAATCTTTGTACTTGGCGCCACTGCACAGATCTTTGTCATTGAACTTCCCAGGTGGAGGTAGAACACTCTGCTTACGAGTGAGAAGCATAGCCGGGGTGAGAATCTGAGGGACCTCTGGATCAGAAGAAACGGAAACTAGGGGTCTGGAGTTGATAATAGAAGTCACTTCTGCCATGAGGGTGCACAGGACTTCATGGGCCAAACTTGAAGAGCATTAACATTGAATCCAAAATCCTCCTTGCTACTCCAATCATGCGTTCCCACACGTCGCCCATGTGTGAAGAGTGAGGTGGGTTGAAGTGCCATGAGCATCCTTGACTGTTGGGGTATTTCTGTACTTCTGACTCCTGTAGTACTTTATTGAACTCTGCAAGCACCAACGAAGTTGGTTCCACAGTCCGACTGTAGTTGTTCAGAGGGGCCACGGATAGCAAAGAATCTTCTCAAGGAGTTTTTGAAGGAAGAAGTGTCCTGAGACTCTAGGCAAGGCAAGGCAAGTTTATTTGTAGAGCACAATTCATACACAAGGCAATTCAAAGTGCTTCACACAACAGGAAAAAATGCATTAAAAACACAAAGACATGGCAGAAATCACAAAATAATAGTTCAAGACATAAAAGAGAAGAGTGCAAAGAAACTCTATAACCTCTATGTGGACTGCACGGGTACTCAAGCATGTAAAGAGAACGGCCCAGCGCTTGTTCTGTGCTACACACCACCTCTTGTGCGCCTGGTGGTCACGAACCAAGGACCAAAGACGTCCACACCAGTGTATGTGAAAGGAGGTGAAGTGCTCAGCTGCTCTTGAGGGAGGTCTGACCAGGGTTGGGTTGGCAGAGGTGGCCACCGTGGGGGAGGGGGTGGTCACATCAAACCTGGAGTAGAAGGTGTTAAGTTGCCCCGCCAGTTTTCGATTGTCTGCAGCAGGGGGGGCTCGGGGCTTATGATTGGTAAGAAGCCGGAGCTCACGCCACACAGAGGCGGGGTTGTTGTCAGAGAACTGCTGCTTCAGATGCGTATTGTACTGTGATCTAGCTCTCAATGCCTCTTTGCTAAATCCATACTTCGCACCTTTGCAGCCCTCTCTGTCACCAGCCCGAAGTGATGCTGCACCGGTTAGCACTCATGCTGTGTCAGATGAAATGCAAAATGCAGCGTGAAATGGCGGCACTCATAACAGAAAGGAGAGCAGCGATCAGAGCGGCCCGACAGGACCAGTTTGACAGCGGGTGGAGGAAACGAAGCAGCGTATAATAAATCCGTATAATACGGATGAGCTGCAGACACTGAGGGCCGAGAGGGAGAAGATGCGGATCCGACTGAAGATGTTGCAGACAGAGAGCAAGAATTTGAAAAGTAAGATCCTTTGCTGCCCAGTGGTCTAGTGGTTAAGACACAGCACACGTATGCCAGGTTCCAAGTGCAGAGTTTGAATCCTTACTCCAACGATATACTGCATGTCCTCCCTTCTCTCTCATCCTCTATTTCATGCTCACTTTTCTTGTCTAATAAAGCCTTTGGGCCAAATAAAAAAAAAAAATTAAAATTAAGAAAAAAATAAGAAAAGTGATCCTTGATTTGGAGTCCAGGTCCCGTAGACCCAACGTCTGACTTGTGGGGCTCCCAGAGGGAGAGGAAGGAGAAGATAATGAAAGTTTTCTGGAGAAGGTGGTCCCAGAGCTCCTTGTAGGCTCTGGAGTGGAGGTCCCCCCATCACAATAGAAAGAGCACATCGTCTGGACAAACCAAGACCAGCAACTGATAAACCACAAGGCCTGATAATGAGGTTTCTTAACGATCGTGTTAAGGAACGTGTCATGAAGGCTGCAAAAGTTAAAGGAGACCTCCAGTACAAAGTTCCACCACATCTGTGAGGAATTCAGGAAGAGAAAAGTGAGATGGGTTTTCTATCCCGGTCCCTCTTCTGGTGACATTGATTAAAGTATTGGATCAAGATTTCAAACATGACACACTGCCTAAGTGTGGGTATGTTTGTTATCATATTTGAAGAATAATTTGGGGCACCAGCCATTGATTAGGCATTTAACAATTCTATAATCAAATATCTAAATTAATTAATTTATTAATTAGCACTGATTCACCGATGAAGTTGCTCTGAAGAGATACTGGATCAAAAGTTTTGTTGTAGACTTGAAAAGTCGCAAAAAGGTCCTTTGTTTGAGTTTGCATGATGCAGTTTCAATCAAGTCTAAGAAAAACGGGCACAGCTTTATGGGAGAGAAAAGTTAGCTTCCGCTGACATGTCTCTCTGGAATGTTGTTTGTTCCGTGGATTAGTTTAGTATCACTAGGCCAGAGATAAAGCCTCATCTCCTGAGAGTCTTCTTGGAGGACCTCTCGGATGGAAAAAACAGAGTCCAGATGACTACAACTGAATCTTTTTTCGACAATGGAACACTCCTGGACAAATGAGGGATTACACCGACACAATAACATTATGTAGAGTAAATGTATCTTGTGGACAAAGTCTGCAATCAGATGATTGATTTCTAAAACCGCATAATCTTTTTAGCATTTTAGCTTTGGTCTTGGGAGACAAAATGGCTCTGTGAGTTCATTTTAATCCAAAAGCAGTCATTAGATGGAAAACGTTTTTTCAGAGGTCATCTGCAGGTCACTACAGAAGGTAAAACGCACATGCTCAGAACACCAGGAGAGGCAGAGGTGCTCCTCAGGAAGATGCAAAACACAGAGAATTGAACAGTGACAAGAGATGGAGCCATCAGTGTGGGGGATGTGAGTTCAGGTTGTGGTCACGTGGTAAGACATTTCTGTTGATTTGAAGAGTCTGATGATAGCAACGTGATTTGTTTTTTTTTTACATCAGACTTTATGCTCCATGTTGGCTGTCTGCTATAGAACATAAACTCTGTGTCAAGTTGCAGTCACATTCAGCTCTGTGAATGAACCTGTTTAGTTGCTGGTTTTCCTGTTTTATTTTGATACTCACCACCTTTTTCAGATCTCTTCCATCATCTGGTTTCCAGCCAATTTGATCACTTGACCTTCTTTGATGATTTCATCTGCGTTCAATTGTCTCCACCCCTCCCTCATTATTTAAGCCCCTCCTATCCTTTGTTCTGTGCCAGTTCTTCTTTTCCCACCTGGTGTCTGTTTTCTAGACCTGTGAATGTGGCTGAAGTATATTTCTGTTTATTTGGAGACTATTTTCTGTTGTCTACAATAAATCTATACTGTTCAGCGAGTTGTGCATTTGAGTCCATTTCTACTGAGAATTCATCACAGTTGCATCCACTCATAAGAGCGCCAAATGATGCAGAGTGGATTTGTGGGACAATTAAAAAATGCATGTAGAAGGCGGCATATTTATATGTTGTGTTCAACCAGAGAGTAAGACTCTCAAATTATCAATGGCAAAATCAATACGATCAACCCAATGGCATCAGAAGTATTACAAGTATCATCCTACAATGTGAATGGCATACTGAACTCAATCAAACAAACTAAAATTTTAACAAAAATGAAAAAAGAAAGAATAGAAACCGACTTGAATGACACTGAACATCAGAAACTAACGAAATTCTGTAATAACAAATCCTATTATTCATCATACAGAGGCAAACATAGAAGGGGAGTTGCAATTCTGATTTCAAACCAAATAGTTTTTGAACGTAGTTTTGAATGTAAGGATAAAGTAGGCAGATATGTACTGGTTAAAGGGAATATCAATTGCAAGGTTTTCACTCTGTCTGCTCACTCTGTCCACCAGGGGGCGATATCACTTTCTATGCTGATGTCATGGACCTGATTGTGAACCACTCTGAGGGAACCCTAATTTGTGGCGGCGATTGGAATCTTCGCACTCAGCCTACACTGGACGTGTCGAACTCAAGAGGCACTGGAGGAACAATTAACAAGAAGTTCTGTCTCTTATTGAAGACTTTAGGATTGATTGACATACGGAGGGAAATTACCCCTAGGGCACGCCAGTATACCCCATTTTTCAAATCCACATACACACCATTCCAGAATAGACTACTTTTTATTCTCAATAAAGACAGATCTAAAATCACAGAAGCAGATATAGACACAATAGACCTAAGTGATCATGCTCCTATCTACATCTCTGTGGATTTGGAGGAAAGATGAAAAAACACACCTTTGGAGGTTCAATGCAGCCTGCTTAATGACCCTTTGGTTAAGGAAAAAATTAAGGAAAACATTAAGACTTATCCGGAGGAAAATTATACTGGGGAAATTTCTCCACCCATCCTCTGGGATGCTTCCAAAGCAGTCTTGAGAGGGGGCGGGGGGGTTAAAGGGAGAAAAAACTAAATAATATGCAAGAAAAAATCAAATTGGGGGAGGAAAACCATGCCAAAAAAGTGTCCTAAAATGCTACAAGACTTTAAAAACATAAGAGGAGAAATTAATGATCTGACTTCACCGGAAATAGTTAAGAAAATGGTCTTTACCAAACTAAGATATTATGAGAGTGGATCAAAATGTTCTATATTACTAAATTAATAAACAACTAGCTGAATGAACAATTAAATTAAAATATGGGACGGGCAAAATGATGTAATCTTAATTAAACAAGACCAAATTTAATCAGCATTTGAATCCTTTTATAAAAAACATTTTTCAAAAATTCCAGACTATGAAGAAGATGATATTAATTTCTTTCTGGACACCCTCAATTTGCCTGTTATGTCAGAAGAACAAAATGTAAAGTTAGGAGCTGAAATTACTTTTTTTGGAAATACAAGGTGCAATCAAAAGTTTAAAGAATAATAAATCTCCGGGGAGCGATGGGTTCACCTCAGAGTGGTAAAAAGCTTTAAAAGACACACTTACTCCTTTCCTTTTGGCAACTTTTAACTGGGCACTGAAGAAAACTCAGACTCCTGCTAGTTGGAAGGAGGCCATCATATCCCTGATACCAAAAGACGGGAAGGATCAATTGGACTGTGCCTCATATAGACCTATTTCTATTCCAAATGTGGACTATCGTATCTACATCTCAATTATGTCCAAAAGAAAGGAACAAATACTCCCAAACTTAATCCATTATGATCAAACAGGATTTATTACCAAACGACGGACACAAGACAACACAAGACGATCCCTACACATGAATGATAAATCATATACAAAAACCAAATAAAGCTGTAATAATAAGTCTGGACGCTGAAAAAGCTTTTGATTCTGCTAGCTGGCAATATATATATAAATATATTTAAAGTGCAAAACAAATTTCAAATCGCCGATTTAAGTATAAAAAATATTGGGGCTCTTTACGATCGTCCAACATTAAGAATTAAAATCAATTGTCATCTGTCCACTGATCATGGTGTTACAATTGGTGGGGCGGAACATACAATTGCCTGCTGCAGATGATGTTTTATTGTATATGACCAAACCAGAAATTTCCATACCCAATGTGATGCATTTTTTTTACAAGAAGTTGGTCCAATGTCTGGATACAAATTAAATGTACAAAAAACTTAAATTATTTCATTCTGGCATCCCCCTCTGACCTTTAGAAAGACTTACCCATTTAAATGGCAGAACAGAATCTATTAGGTGTGGTCCTCCATAGAGACCTAACAACAATTCTGGAGAAAAACTATACCCCTCTTTTTATTACTATAACAAAAAGGCCTTGAAAAATTGAATCTTATCCCATACTTAAGTCTAAGTTAAAGGATTGAAAATATAGAAATGAATGTTTTGCCCAGATTTCTCTATCTGTTCCAGACTCTTCCAGTTTCCATCCCCAACCAGCAGTTTGATGAGTGGAATAAAGCAATCTCAAGATTCATATGGCAGGGGGAAAAACCCTGTATCCGATTCAAAACCTTACAATTATTAAAAGAAAAAGGAGGCTGGAGTTTGCCTTGTTTGAAACATTACTTTGTTTCCGCTCAGATCAGAGCCGCGCTTGTACTGGTGTGACCCAGAATATGAAGTTTAATGGAAGAATATTGAGAGTAATGTTGTGCCGGGGGTTCCTGTATAGGCCTTACTGGCAGATGACAGACGTTTGAGTCATTTGGGGGAGGTGGAGAACCCTTGGGTGAAGTCTGTTCTTACAACATGGAAGGAGCTGATCAAAACATACAAACTAAACAAAGATGTTAAAATCTTAAATTGGTCGGCTCACAATAAAAAAATTCGCACCTAACAGCACAGACTCAAGATTTAAAGTCAACAAAAGGTATAAAGACCTTTTAACAAATTGTCAAGGAGAATCATTTGAAGAGCTTTGATGAGTTAAAAGAATCCTTTGTCTTAGAGAAACAGGACTTTTATAGGTATTTCCAAATAAGGAGTTATTATAATCAAGAAATCAAAAAGAATGATGACCATCATAGCCATTGGACTGAAATATTCATTAAAGGTTTTAAATCTGAACTTTCAAGGGGATTAATATCTAAATTGTATAAATGTATTCAATTTGGGCACTCACTCTACTGATTACATTAAGGGTAAATGGGAAAGAGAGGGTCACTTTGTTCTGGCTGATGAAGAGTGGGAAAGTATATGTACATCTCAGTGGAAAACCACAAAATCACATGTTTGGAGGGAATTCTGTTGGAAAAGTGTGTCTCGCTTCTTTATAACCCCATGTAAAGTGCCCATTACTCACAGGGAAATGCAGACTGTTGGAAGAGGATGTGGCAGCAGGAGGCAAACCACTATCATGTGTTTTGGGAGTGTCCTGTTGTTCACAAGTTTTGGACTGAGATCAATAAAGCCTTTCAGACAATTTATGACATCACCATCCCAATGGACTTCAGAACTATGTATTTGGGCCTCAGGACTCCTGCCATGGACACAACCAGCAGTTACCTCTAGAGCATCCTCCTGGCTTCAGCGAGAAAGGCCCTCACAAAACACACGGACTATCAAGACTGGACTAAAATTATAATGGAGATTCATAAAATGGGAAAAAAATTACATTTGGACTCGACTTGAAATTGGACAAATTTGACAGAACTTTGGACTAAATGGGACGTCTTTGTTCTTTTAGGGTTCACAAGGCCATGATATTATTTTTTTATAATTATTTATTTGTTGGATGTCTGCTGCTTTAATTTTGTATCTGCTCTCTGGTGTGTTTTTCTATCTGTTTTTTTTTTTCATTTTAAAAACTAAAATCATTTAATCCATCCATCCATCTTCTTCCGCTTATCCGGGCCTGGGTCGCGGAGGCAGCAGTCTAAGCAGGGACTCCCAGACTTCCTTATCCCCAGACAATTCCTCCAACTCTTCCGGGGGATCCCGAGGCGTTCCCAGGCCAGCCGAAGGACATAGTCCCTCCAGCGTGTCCTGGGTCTTCCCCGGGGCCTCCTCCGCGGTGGGACATGCCCAAAACACCTCCCTAGGGAGGCACCCAGGAGGCATCCGGAACAGATGCCCGAGCCACCTCAGCTGGCTCCTCTCGACGTGGAGGAGCAGCGGCTCTACTCCAAGCTCCTCCCGTGTGACTGAGCTCCTCACCCTATCTCTAAGGGAGCGCCCAGCCACCCTGCGGAGGAAACTCATTTCAACCGCTTGTATCCGCGATCTTGTCCTTTCGGTCACTACCCAAAGCTCATGACCATAGGTGAGGGTAGGAACGTAGATTGACCGGTAAATCGAGAGCTTTGTCTTTCGACTCAGCTCCTTCTTTCACCACAACGGTCCGATGCAGCGACCGCATCACTGCAGACGCTGCACCGATCCGCCTGTCAATCTCACGCTCCATCCTTCCCTCACTCGTGAACAAGACCCCGAGATACTTGAATCCCTCCACTTGGGGCAGGGACTCCTCACCCACCGGGAGAGGGCAAGCGGTCGTCATCCCCATGTAAAGCGCTCGTTTGCGGTAAATAGCTCACGAATGCGTTTCCCAACTCAAGCACGTTCCGTGCATATAAGCATGTAATGCAAAAATGTAACACTATTATTGTATAGAGGGCCAATGACTCAAAGTGGGCGGAGCCCACTCAAAATTAACGAACGTGCCCGTCAGTGACCAGTGACCTGCATCATGACGTAGGAAAGTGCGAACGCTTTCAAAAAATTTTATAGTTTATGATATTTGAAAAATGGGAAACATTGTTTTCGCATCGCATTCTTTCTTTCTTTCTTCTTCTCGGGACCAACACCCCTATTTTTCACCTAGTGAACATTGACGAAAAGTCAGGAAAATTTGTACACCTCTAAAAATTTTGCCTCTCTAAATTCTGGCTATCTCCTAAAAATTTGGCGCATGAGCGCTCCCTATGAAGGTTATTTTGTGTTTTTATTACCAAAGCTTTTTTTAAATTCGGTGAAAATAAATTCAGTGTAAAAATATTCGATGTGTCAAAAATCTCTTATTCATTTCCGGTTAAAACCAGACAGAAGCAGAAGCATACCTTATACAGTGCTTTTTAAGAAAGAAAATATACTTTTAAATAAATGGTTTAAGTATGCGGGTTATAATATGTATGTATATTTACATTTAGGAATGTATGTAACACAAAACACAAAAGGCCGACAGTGCTTGGTCCATACGTTATCATGGAGCGCCCTCTGGTGGCTAAACTTTGAGCAATTGAATTTACTTTCAGACAGCCAATCAGAGTTTGAGTTTCAGTCACATGAGCATCGCGGAAAATTCGATCACCATGACGTCTACTACTTCTCAGGTAGGTTGCTAAAATGAAAACTTAAACGGTCAATGTTCTCTTCATGTAGCCATCATTTTATTCCTCAGTTAGACAACGAGCATTACAGAGGACAAGAGAGAGAGAGAGAATTGCCTCAGTGATAGACAGGGAACCGGTGGATATGGTGGAAGTTTATTCTGTAGTCGGTCAAGAACTACATTTCTGTCGTGCTGCCACAGCCTATGTTGACATCCCTCTGGTTGTCCTGGATGGCTTGAGTCATATTTGTGAAATGCTCGAGTCTTGTCTGTCAAGTGAAAGCGTTACACCTTTATTTGAGAATGTGGGAGTTGTTGAGTGGAATGAGGACGTTGGACGACCAAGACTCGGGACTGGACTTAGAGGAGTAGGAACACTGTATGTCTGTCTGGCCACACATGCCAGCTGCACCCTCCTTGAAATGACACCTGCACTGTCCACCCGCTGCAAAGACGACAGAGGGCGCTCCATGATAACGTATGGACCAAGCACTGTCGGCCTTTTGTGTTTTGTGTTACATACATTCCTAAATGTAAGTATACATACTTATTATAACCCGCACACTTAAACCATTCATGTAAAAGTATATTTTCTTTCTTAAAAAGCACTGTATAAGGTATGGAATCGGAAACTCTGCTTATGGGGAGCAATGGGAACTATCTGTTTCTGTCTGGTTTTAACCGGAAATGAATCCGAGATTTTTGACACATCGAATATTTTATTTGCACCGAATTTTAAAAAAGCAACTGTATTTTAACAAACGGAATTTTAAAACATTATATTTTCATACACTGAAATTTAAAACACAGTACAAAATTATTTTTAAAAACATTGTATATTTTGAGACACTGAAAATTTTTACACCGAATATTTTGGCACTGAATAAAAAAAAAAGCAACTGTATTTGAACAAATTGAAATGTAAAACATTGTAACACTGAAATTTAAAACACAGTACAAACTGAATATTAAAGCATTGTATATTCTTTTAATAAAACAAATTTATATTCAATGAGTATTTTAACTTGATTGGATGTTTAAAAAAAAATCAGTTCACAAGATTCAAATGCAAAAAATTAAATTACATAAATTCAGTATAAAAATAAAAGCTTTGGTAATAAAAACACAAAATAACCTTCATAGCCCCCAAATGTTGAAAAAATGCATTGAGAGATAGGAAATGGCCCCAAAAAAATCTGATCGTAGAATGATGACATTTGGAGCAGATGTAGATGGTGACAAGCGAAGTAAAAGATATTATTACGGCCAATTGCCGTCCGCCCAACCAAATGTCAGCCATATTGGATCAAAGTTTGCTATAGCATGACTCGGGAGTTTTTCCTAACCTTGTACTTTTACAAACTCCTCCTAGGCGCTACCCCGAAAAAGCTGAAATTTGATAATAAAAATGGTGTTGAGGAGTGGGACATCAAAAGTTATCCAACTTATTTTGATATCTTTCACGGTTTTGTCTGTGCGGCGAAGCATTAGACATTTCTAGAAGTTCAGAAATTGTCTCAAAATTTTAAATTTGCTGCCATTTCCACATACAAAGTCCGATTTGCATCAAATTTGAATCAGTTGTTAAAACCTTTGCCCTAAACCTACTTGACGTGAAACTAATTCATTTGGCGCAATAACGCCCCCTACAAAGTGAAATAACATTTTATATGGAGAGCAAAATATTTACTTTTGGACATTTTATAAAATTTGGGCCGAAATTAAATTTTGCCGTCCTGATCAAAAAATCCAATCAGACCCATGTCATATTTGTTAAGGCGTAGCCGTAGTGATTACAGAAACCTCCCATGTTATTCCAATGGGAAAATCGCCAAATCTCTGAAATTTTAACATAGTTACACTTTAAACGTTTACAAACTCCTCCTCGGGCGTTTGCCCGACTAACCAAAAATTTGGTGGGACTCATTTTCAGGAGTGGAACATCAACAGTAATCCAATTTTTATTGTAAGTGTTATGGTTTGTGTGCGGCTTTGCCGCAAACTTTTCACAAAATGGACACTTTCAGTACACAATAATGCTCCTATTTGTAACGCAAAGGGGAGAAAGCGCGATAGTGCCACAGATTCAGCAGTAGGTGTAATAAAAGGAGGAAAATTGGGGCGTGTTAGCGCCCCCTCTTGCGTTGCAGGTGGTGGCGTGGCGGCGGCGTGGCGAGGGCAGATCATTGCGCTTGCGGCTACATTTATTATTATTATTATTATTATACACTGTTGTATGGTGCACCTTAATGCTGAAGCAAGTTCCTAGTGTGTGAATTGTTCACTGACAATGGCAATAAAACTGATCCTGACTTGATTACATTTAATTGAATGAGCAATCCGCAAACACAAATGTTTAAAATCGTAGAGACCAGGGCACGCTTTTGGCTACAACCCCCTCTAGACAAAGGAATAACAGGATGAATAACAGCATCTCCAATGCTCTTCTCCAAAAGACACTCTAGTGACATAAAAAACATATCTATTGTCATTGATGATAAACTCTCCTTCAACAAACACGTACAAGAGCTGACAAATCATCTTAAAGCCAGATTGTCATTCTTCTTTAGAAATAAAGAATGTTTTCCTCTTAATTGTAGAAAACAGTTAATCTAGGCTACATTTCTTTCAGTTCTAGATTATGGTGACATTATTTATATGCATTCTACAGCAACAGTGTTAGAACCTCTGAACTCGGTTTTTCATTCAGCTCTAAAGGTTCATTACAGGAGAAGGATACAGAATCACCCATGTGAATTCTATTCTAAAGTAGACTGGCATATCATTGAGATGTGAAGGAGAACAGCACTGCTTCTTGTTTGTTGTCTAAAGCTCTAGTTGGCCATTGCCTGATATTATCCAGTTATATTGCACATCAGATCAGGTATTCAGTTTGATCTCAGGACATTTTTAATCTTACTATCGCTCATCGTTTTAACAACAGAGATCAGGAAAAAAGGCTTTCAGACGACTTTGCTCCCTCCAGTGGAACAAAACAGAGACTTTTAAAATTAAATAAATTTTATGCCTTTTAATGAACTTTAAAGACATAGGTCAAGGACCACCCGCCGAGTGCCGATTGCACGTTTATATCATCATTCTTATTCACATTGCATGTATAAATGTGTTTTTATGTATTGGGTAAATTTTATTAATGTTTTATTTTGTGTTTTAGCGATCCTTGTGTTTGTTTTGTGTTTATTTAGTGTTGTGTTTTAACAGGGACCATGAAAAAGAGACATTTTTCTCATTGGGTTTTCCCTAATAAATAAAATAAAATAAAATTGAAAAATGCCAATTTGGTGGATGTTTTTGGACACCCACTCCATTCAGGGAAAAACAGGACGTTTTTTAGGAAAGATTGTGGCTTTGATTTGCATCTGGGAGTGACAGGTAAGTTTCATCCTGATTAAGTTCGTAACACAGGGCCGTTTTTCATGTGACGTTTGTGGCACAGAGAAATACATCTGATCAGTGCTCTTGTTGTAGTAAGTGTTTTTGCATAAATGTGTGATTGTGTAGAGCATTACACACCTGTAGTAGAGTTCAAATGTCACTCTTTCTAATCTTTTCCTAGTGCATAAGGCAATGGCAAGCAAGTTTATTTGTAGAGCACAATTCCATACACAAGGCAATTCACAAGTGCTTCAGCACAACAGGAAAAAATGCATTAAAATCACAAAGACATGCACAAAATTAAATGTTTCAAAGACATAAAAGAGATGAGTGGCAAAGAAACGCATTTCAGTCATATGCACAGCCAACAAAAACAGTTTTTAGTTTAGATTTGAAACATTGACAGAGTAGCGGAACCTGTCTCACATCCTCAGAAGACTGTTCCAGAATTTTAGCTGCATAAAAACTGAAACGCAGATTTCCCATGTTTAGTCCTGATCTGGGCACCAGCAGTGATGGTCGGTCCTGAGGTCCCTCAGAGTCCGACCTGGTTCATATGGCGCACTAACATGTCGAGAGATGTACTTTGGTGCTAGCGCCATGGAGAGACTTGTATACAAGCAGAGCTGCCTTTGAAGTCTATTCTGCTGAGCCACAGGGGGCAGTGCAGAGACCTGAGCACAGGACTAATGTGATCGTTACTTCCTGGTTCTAGTCAGGACCCGAGCAGCAGCGTTTCTGATTTACTGCAGCTGTTTTACAGCTCGTTTGGATGGAGGCCAGTGAGCAGGCCGTTACAGTAGTCTAATTCTGACTAGAGACAAACGCATGGATAAGTCTCTCCAGGTCTGGTCTTAGACCTTATACTTTTGATTTTGGCCAGATGTTTATTAGATAGCGTAAAAAGCTGCTGATGTTATTGATTGACGTGGCTGTTAAAATTCAAATGTCTGAGTCATTATTACCCCCCAGTTTTCCTAAACTTGATTGTAGGTTAGAGGCGAGACTCTGGAGTGTGACATGCTAACACTTTCTGCTTTGTTTCTGTGGGCCAAAAGACAGGATTTCAAGTCTTGTCTGATAGTTCGCTGGAGAAAGTTGTTTTGCATCCCCACACTATCTGTTGGAATGCAGTGGACAGAGTGAATCCAACTGGTCCATATTCACCTGTCGTCATGAGAACATAGATCTGAGTTGTCGCGCGTAATTGTCGATAGGGACACATTCTCGCTGCGTACAAGCTGACCTAAGTGGCAGCATGTAGAGGTTGATAGAAGGGGTCCAAGATGACCTTGGGGCACCCACAGGTTCAGGGCCATCTGTAAATTATCAAGAAGTATGATGGCAAAAGAGACATTTATGGACGAACAAACAAAACCCGCTACCCAGCTGAGCCTTCCACCCTGGACATGGTCTGTTTGATAACCACTCCCCTCAAGCGCGGAGGCTACCGGTCCATTCCGGAACCAGAACCTCACCGCCACCCAAGAATAGTTTCTTCCCTCTGCCGTTGGACTCATGCACACACTTCTAACCCTTCACTTTAACTGCAAGTATCATACACTCACTGCAGCTGTCACTTTCTGCGACTACAACTTTTTTAAACATAACTGTATAACTGTTTACATAGAAATGGCCCTATTTTATTTTTATTGTATAGAATTTTAAATTGTTTCTTAATGCCCTTTTTGATTGAAATATATGTGGTTTTATTATTGCTCAGTGTTTTATGTTGCACCTTAAGGCCGAGACAAGTTCCTATGTTTGTGAATTTTGTTCATTGACAATGGCAATAAACTCTTTCTGATTCTGATTCTGAGTTTGTAATTACAGTGTCAAATACAGGCTTTTATATAAAATATGAATAAACTGTAGGTCTAGGCTGGTTTCACTCCAAAACAGTGTACAACATATGTATGACCACACACTATTGGGATAGAGAAAATGATGTTTTACTGCATTAACTACAAACCCATGGTGTGTTTTGGTATTTGCAAATACAATACATTTTTCTTAGAACCAGACGACGTATCTGAAGGGGACATACAGTAAATTACTACCTTTAAGTCTGCAAATAACAACAAGATTTGCTTGACCATACAACATACACAATATAACTGCATGTTTCATATGGTTTGGTCTGGTCGACCAACCACAGCCAGAGAGAAGGGCCCTCTGGGCGCGGGCATGCGGGCGCAAGCATGTGGCTAATCCTAACCCGGCCTCCGTTCTGCCAGCCCCTTAGGCCCCCCAGCCCCCCTAGCCAACCCCAACCCTAACCCTATAATATATGTGTGTATTTAAATTTGTAAGCATTTGTCACAATTGTATACAAAAAACGTCTAATAAAAAAAAGATCCACAGCTATTCTAGTACTCAGTATTTAGATGTACTTGGTTCTACGCCAGGAGTGGGCAGTTATTTTTCCTCTGAGGGCCATATTGGAATATAGGCGAGTGGCGGAGGGCCGGCCCGCGATCAGTGTTGTAAAAGAATCCATTCATTATAAGCACTTTTCTGTAAAATACTGGCTACTGAATCTATCATTCATTCATTTCATGTCATCTTTATGAAGGACACAAGTGCAGACACGTCACAGCGCCAAGACAGTTCCAACACTAAGAGTAAAACACATGATCCCTGGGGAGGAGGGCCGAGGGCCTGACCCGGCCCCTGGGGCCGCAAACGCCCACGTGTGCTCTACGCTGTACTGAAGTTGTTTAAACCACACCATGGCGCTATTGAGCCAAACTTCTTAATCTTCTTTCGTGTTTTATGGCGGTTGGTATCGATAAAAATGTCACATTACCGCCACCTACTGTAGCTATGCTTTGCCGTCAAATAAAATAAAAAGAAACAAAGACAATAACATTTTTTTTTTAAAACACCAAAATATTCTAATGCCCATTCCCTGTAATTTGCCCACATCCCTCCTTCGATGTGAGGCTCAAGTCTTCTCTTGTAATACTGTCCACATCCACAATCATCTCGAGCTTCGCCATTTTTGGTTTATGGTTTGCGTACGCTTCACTACGTCATCACCCCGCGACAGCTCACATGCACGCGTCTCCTGTAAGTGTCCGTTTACTCTTCTCTTCGCTACCAAACCCTGGAGTTTTTATGGTTAATGCTTCATCTGCTTTTTATTTGTTGTTTGGTTTTCTTCCTCGCGTGCCGTGTGTGTGGAACAGGTCTGGGCTCATGCGGTTCTGTTCAGCTGCGCACGGAAGGAAACGCTACTATTTATGTTTTCATCTGAGCGCTTTTCATGGCATCTTTTCTGTTCTGTAAAGCACTGTCCCCCACAGCCCAGTGGCGTGTCCCCCTGTCCCCCACAGCCCAGTGGCGTGTCCCCTGTCCCCACAAGCCAAGTGCGTGTCCCCCTTCCCCCACAGCCCAGTGCGCTGTCCCTGTCCCCCAACAGCTCCAGTGCGTTCCCCTGTCCCCCACAGCCAGTGGGTGTCCCCTGTCACCCACAGCCCAGTGCGGTTCCCCACTGTCCCCCACAGCCCGTGGCGTGGTCCCCACACCAACCACAACAACAGACCGCCCAGTGAGTGTCCCCCTGTCACCGACAGCAGCCCAGTGGCGTGTCCCCCTGTCCCCCACAGTCCAGCGGCGTGTCCCCCTGTCCCCCACAGTCCAGTGGCGTGTCCCCCACAGTCCAGTGGCGTGTGTTGGTTATCATGCCGTCCCGTGCCCACGAGCCTGAGGACTGAGGGGCCTCAGATCATGCAGCGTCCTGGTGGAGGGACAGATCTCACCTTTCATTTGAAATGACAGTGATGCGTTCCTGTCCCCCTCACACACCTCGGGCTGACGCACACCAGAGCTCTGAAGAGCGCTCTTTATGGAGACTCCTTAATGTGATCTTCAAATCGGAGAACCCGTGTGGATGCTAGTTTAAGTATTGATTAGTATTTTTGCCAACTCTATGTCTAAGTGGACATTTCTCTGCTTAAATGAGGTGGGCGTTGCTCAGAAGTGGTGCCCCTTGTGTCCGCGCCAGCTCGTCGGTCAGTGTCCCATCATGAGTGACAGTGAGGAGGACGTGCCCACCCTGTCCGCCCACACTCTGGCTGCCCTGCAGGAGTTTTATGCAGAGAATTTGGCCCTTCAAAACCCAGGTCCAGAGCCAGCGGAGCAGTTCTCTGTGGGGGCCATGGAGGAGGACTGGGTAAGGGGCTTTACATGGTAGTATTCATTCACCCCACACACTCACTACGTATACACACGCCAGGAAAACTGGATAACTGGCCTAGTCCAATGAAACAGATGTTTCTGTTATGCAGACGGCTGCTCCAGGTCAGAAACAGAGCTCCGTTTGGACGTGGACTCACTGGTTTTAGATCAGCAGAGATGACAAACCGCCATGGACTTGCACCTGTGCGTTAGTGTGAGTTTGCTGTGTTCAAGTGAAAGTAAAAACGACCAATTCCTTGTGTTTGTTTGTGCTTTGGAGAGAAAATAACTTGTGAGTAACACAATTCAAAAATCAAATGCTCCACGTAAATTAGATTTATTTTTGTTTGCAAAAAGTGTGGTTATCTGTGTGTTAGCTGTTTTCAGTAGCAATTATAGCTTCAAAGTTTTGATGCCAATGCTAACTGACTAGACGACACTACGCGACATGTCTCTTTGCACCCAATCGGCTCTTTGAGCTGCTGTGGGACCAGAGTGCCTTAGTGCAGTCTTAGTTCACACTCTTTTGTGCTTTTAAATGTCGTGAAACTGTAGCCACAGCTGCCCTGGGGTAGACTGACTGATGTGAGACTGCTAAACTGCATCTCCCACCACTTCTTTTTGATTTGAAGTGGTCCTATACTAGTTCTGATAAAGCTCAAGACCATTCTAAAAGTGTTCGGGAAAGGTCATATTTGTCCTGTGTGTGGTTCTTTTTATGTGTCCGTCATGTTGACACTAGTGTTACGATTGATCAGTATCTGATTCTTGATACTCTGACAACCCTACTGACCACCACCAATCACTCCCTCACTCCACCATCATGTCAGGCCACGTGAGTTGCTTTAGGACACTACCACCAAGTCGATTAATCGGTCTGTGGAGTCTTGGTCGACCAGCATTTGTATTTGTCAACTAATCCTTTTAGATGACAAGGATTTAAATGGGACAACAGCAAAAATAAGATGGTATGGACTTAGACTGAAATATTTGTGTTTTTGGTGGTATTTATGCTCTCAACTCATAAAGTCTTAAATACATATGTTTCTAGTACTTTTTTCTGCATTCATAGTTGTTTGCATAAACACCCATAAATAAATACCAGTTGTATTTTTATGATTGCAGTTTGATTCATGTACATAAAGATACTTTTTAGTTTTGATAGTTTTGGCCACACTCCCTTTAGTCGACGAATCCATGGGCAAGACCCCAGCCCCAGAGTCAGTGCGGCGCTTCACTCAGACACCATCCCACAGAAAAAGGCCATGTTAAGTGTCTTACGTGTTCTAGTAGTGCTTTAGTATTCAAATGAAGTTATGTGTCTCAGGGTCTGAGTCAGTTCTGGTACAGCGAGGACACAGCCAGGCAGCTGTCAGAGGAGCTGCTCCTGCAGGCGGGCCCCCGAGGAAGGTACAGAGAGTGTGTGAGAGACTGTGACTGTGAGTGTGAGAGACTGTGAGTGTGAGAGACTGTGACTGTGTGTGCGAGAGACTGTGACTGTGTGTGCGAGAGACTGTGACTGTGTGTGCGAGAGACTGTGACTGTGTGTGCGAGAGACTGTGACTGTGTGTGCGACCTGTGACTGTTGAGTGTGAGAGGACTGTAATGTGTGTGTGAGAGAAGACTGTGACTGTGTGGTGTGAGAGACTGTGACTGTGTGTGAGACTGTGACTGGGTGTGAGAGACTTGACTTGTGTGTGGCAGAGACTGTGATGTGTGTGCGAGAGACTGTGACTGTGTGGCGAGGAGATTGTGATGTTGTGCGAGAGACTGTGCGCGGGACTGGACTGTAGACTGGGAATGACTGTGACTGTGTGAGAGAACTGTGACTGTGTGTGTGAGAGACTGTGCTGTGGGTGTGAGAGATGTGATGTGTGTGTGAGAGACGGTGATGTGTGGTGCGTAGAGACTGGATGTTATGCGAGATGTGCAGTCTGTCGAGCAGACTGTGGACTGTTGTGTTGCGAGATGGACTGTGATCTGGAATGCTGGAGTGTAAGACTGTGACTGGTGGTTAGGCGTGACTTGCCAGAGCTTGAGCGGAGGGTCTTGTTTGACGCAGACGTGCGAGGCTGTGAGCTGTCGACTGTTTGGTAGGAGACTGTACTGTTTTGGAACGGCGTGTCGAGAGACTGTGACTGCGCGTGGCGAGAGTACGTGACTGGTGCGTAGAGACTGTGACTGTGCGTGAGAGACTGTGACTGTGGGTGAGAGACTGCTGATGGTGTTAGACTGTGACGGTAGAGACTGTGCACTGTGGTTAGAGACTGGTGACTGTGCTGGTAGAGACCGGGACTTGTGTGCGAGGAGACTGTTGACTGTGGCGAGAGCGTGTACATGTTCGAGGACTGTGACTGGTGTGTCGAGAGACTGTGATGGGTGGCGAGAGACTGTACTGTGGAGAGATCTGTGACTTGTGCTGCGAGAGATCTGGTGACTGTGGTGCGAGAGACGTGGACTGTGTGCGATGAGACGTGACGTGTGGGCGAGAGACTGTGATGGTGTGCGAGAGACTGGTGTGCAGTGTGTGTGCGACTGATGACGACGTGTGTGCGAGAGTATGGTTGAACGACTTGTGGTGTGCGAGAGACTGTGATGGGTGCGAAGACGTGACTGGGTGTGCGAGAGTACTGTGTGCGGTGCGAGTGACGTGTGGGTGCGAAGAACTTGTGATGCGCAGAGACTGTGTGGTGTGCGAGAAGAGAGAGACCTGGTGTGTGCGAGAAGAGCGACTGTGTGTGCGAGAGACTGTGACTGGTGTGTGCGGAGACTGTGACTGTGTGTGCGAGAGACTGTGATGATGTAGTGAGCGAGAGGTACTGTGACTGTGTGTGCGAGAGACTGTGACTGTGTGTGCGAGAGACTGTGACTGCGTGTGCGAGAGCTGTGACTGCGTGTGCGAGAGACTGTGCTGCGCGTTTCGATGAGACTGTGACTGCGCGTGCGAGAGACTGTGACTGCGCGTGCGAGAGATGTGATGCCGCGTGCGAGAGAACTGTACTGCGCGTGGCGAGAGCTGTACTGCGCGTGGAGAGCTGTGATGCCGTGCGAAGAGACTGTGACTGCGGTGCGAGAGACTTGTGACTGCGCGTGCGAGAGACTGTGACTGTGCGAGAGACTGTGACTGTGGAAGCGTGAGGCGAGACTGTGACTGTGCGAGAGAGCCTGTGATGTGCCGAGAGACTGTGACGTGGAGGAGAACTGTGACTGTGCGAGAGAAACTGTGACTGTGCGAGAGACTGTGACTGTGCGAGAGACTGTGACTGTGCAGAGAACGAAGACTGTGATGTGCAGAGAGACTGTGGACTTGGTGCGAGAGACTGTGACTGTGTGAGAGACTGTGACTGTGGTCGAGGACTGTGACTGTGCAGAGACTGTGACTGGTGCATGAGACTGTGCTGTGCGAGAGAACTGTGACTGTGCGATGAGACGTGTGTGCGAGAGAGCTGTGTGTGCGAGAGACGTGAGCTGGTGTGTGCGGAGACTGTGTGTGCGAGAACTGTGTGTGCGAGAGACTGTGTGTGCGAGAACTGGGCGAGACTGTGTGTGCGAGAGACTGTGTGGTGCGAGAGAGAGAACTGTGTGTGTCGAGAGAGAGAGACTGTGTGTGCGAGAGAGGAGACTGTTGTGTGCGAGAGAGATCGGATAGCGTGTTGTGTGTCTTCTCAGGATAGGCGTCGTGTCGTGTGTCTTCTCACGGAAGCGGTGTGTGTGTCTTCTCAGGTAAGCGTGTGTGTGTGTGTTCTTCCAGGATAGCGTGGTGTGGTGTCTCAGGATGCTGTGTTCTCTAGGATAGCGTGTGTGTGTGTGTCTTCTCAGGAATAGCGTGTGTGTGTGTCTTCTCAGGATAGCGTTGTGTGGTGGTGTCTTTCAGGATAGCGTGTGTGTTGGGGTGTTCTCAGGAAATAGCGTTTGACTGCTGTCTAGGAATAGCGGTGTGTGTGTCTCTCAGGATAGCGTGTGTGTGTCTTCTCACCGGATATGGTGTGTGTGTCTTCTAGGATAGCGTGTGTGTCTTTCAGGATAGCGTGTGTGTTTCTATGCGTCGTCGTGTTAGGATAGCGTGTGTGTGTCTCTCAGGATATGCGTGTGTGTCTTCTCAGGATAGCGTGTGTGTCTCTCAGGATAAGGCGTGTGTGTCTTCTCAGGATAGCGTGTTGTTGTGTGTCTTCTAGGATAGCGTGTGTGTGTGTGTGTTCTTCTCAGGATAGCGTGTGTGATGTGTGTGCTTCCCTTCAGGATGCGTGTTGTGTGTGTCTTCTACAGGATAGGATGGTGTGTTGTAGTGTTTGTCAAAGGACGAAAGATAGCGTGTTGTGTGTTCAGGATACGTGTGTCTCAGGTAGCGTGTGTGTGTGCAACCAGTGGTACCAGAAGCTGAAGGCAGGGTGTACTAGGTGGGCTCGTGGAGGGCGTTTCTGTGGTGCTGGTTGGAGTTCGACGCAGGTTTGCCTCATATGGGGACGACTTCATCTTCACAACTACCAGCGGCCTGGCCCTGCCCTCTGAGGTCCAGGAGCACGTTTGATGTGGTCCCTGGCTGAACTCCGCCTAAGCCACTGTCCAGAGGAGAGTGCCTGAGCACAAGTGGCCTCGAACCATCCCTCTAACCTGAAGCAAAAGGCAAGTGCTGCTGTGGCACCTGAGTGAAGCTTCACACTTTATCTACCATGCTCAGATAGGGTTCTATGCTAAGCTGCAGAGCATGATTCTTGTATACACCACCAGGTAGATTCCGGACAGTTACATCACATTATGTATTCACATACGGCCGTGGACATCACCATAGGCAACAGGTCAACAAATGAAAGCGGTCAGGTTGGGAGGGAACTAGCTTTTGACTGAACTGAGAAAACGCGATTCCTCGGACAGCAGACGACACAAACCGTTCTATTCACCATGACTCTTCAGTTTTGTTGGGACATGGCTAGGCGCTTAAACAACCATGTGTTACAGTTTAATGGACTCGGAGTGCTGCATTCAAACAGTGTACCGCTCCTCTGTTGTTTAAATCGCCTAATGTAGCTGTAGGACTGCATGACGCAGCGGTCTGTCATGCTGTTGTAGATCGTGAAATGGCAGAGCACGGCGCAAAGAGCTGCTGAATGTCGACATGTGCCACTTCCCCTCCCACAACATCACCGCAACCTCTCCAATGACTTTCGCTTGCTACAACCAACTACCCATCATCCCTGCTGTCTGGCAGGGGCACTGATTGTGCCTGCTTGGCCACCTGGAAAGGGTTGTGTAGACTGGTTCACTGTGTGTTGTTTTCTGATGGACCAACTGGTGTTTTGACTCCTGTGTGTGGGTGCTCACAACCAAAACCACAGAAATGAACACTCCATGGTGACACCAACGTCGGAACTATCTGTTCTCTTGGATGAGATGGAACAGATGATACGCTGAACCTTGTTCTACAATGACATCCTGGAATAAAGGGGATTACCTAACCCACATGATTGGCATAAATGGATTCCTGAAGACAGCATGGAACAAACATGGTTTAACTGTGTTGGTCGAAGGTAAGATTGTGAGTCACGCACACACACGTGACCCTGTGATGGCACCCCTGTGACCCTGTGATGGCACCCCTGTGACCCTGTGATGGCACCCCTGTGACCCTGTGATGGCACCCCTGTGACCCTGTGACCCTGTGATGGCACCCCTGTGGCAAAGTGTCAAAACATTGATCTTATTGGCCATCACAAAGGAGGCTGACATATATCAACCGCCTTCCCATTGGAAATTCACACGGAATAATTGACCTATGCTTTAATAAAGTTTGCTCAAGTTTTCCACTTCACTGTTATAATTTAGGAAAGTCATTTTATGGTGTATGGTACTTATAATGTAAAGAAATAAAATAAAATGCATTATATGTTACATGTATGTGTAGAAGTAGATGAAGATGAGTTGTGAAAGTAGAAAAAAGTAATCTGTGGATTTTCCTGCTGTTCAAAGCAAAGGACCCTCGAGATGAGCAGTTCTGAACATGACTTTCATGATTCATTTTGTCGGATGTTTTCTCATCCATTACGTACAGTGTTGTTTTCCCAAGACGAGGCCAGCATTAAAACCATGTCAAAAGATTCTGTTATTGCTACCAAAAGTACAGTACCGTAAATGAACACGAGAGCAGAACAGTACTCACATACTCTTGTTATTTTATTAATTAAAATGCGCATGTTCAAAAAGAATAGAAATAAAATCTGAGTCATTTCACTTTGAGCTCTCATTAAGAGGTCGTCAGTTTAGGTCCAGAAGAGCAGTGTCGGAGTCAGATGGTGTTGTCCTGCGGCTCCATCAGGGGCACGCAGGTGCAGCCGATGGGCACTGAGACGTAGTGCTCGCTGTAGGTGTACCGGCCTGCCACACACGGGCCACTCCGCCTCAGCACCACGGCCGGAGCAAACACGGGAACACTCCGGAAGTCTGTGCTCTCCTGTCCATACGGGCCAATCAGACAGCCCCTGCACAGGCAGTACGCCTCCGGGATGGAGCGAGGGTACCGGGACGGCTCATGGGACATCCTGAAGCACACATGCACACACACTCAGCAAACCACAATATTGTAAATCTTAAGGTTGTGTGTAGGTGTGTGTCGGAGTTTTACTCGTGTCTTGTTCAAGGACACAACACTTTGGTCTGGTCAAACCAGTGGGCTCCATCTTTGAACTCGCGACATCGATTTGCAGTGGATTCACAGTAACTCACAGGGTCAGTTTTACGCGTTACTGTAGACGAGTAAGTACTGCAAATACTTCTAGGTTTCACAAGGCCTAATTAACATGGCATGAGAGTGACAAACTGGGCTTTAGTCCGGGCCAGGGGGCTTTAGTCCGGGCACGGGGGGCTTTAGTTCCTTTGGCAGATCAAACTTCACCAGGCTGCACCCCTCCGCCCCGCCGAGGACGGCACTGAACTGTACCTGTAGGCCCACGGGGAGATGCTGAGCAGGTTGACCGGCAGCGAGGCCCCGGAGGCGGCTGAGGCCCACGCGGCGGATGGGCAGCTTGTGTTGCGCTGCTCAGCCGGGTTCTGCTCCAACTCCAGCGCGTGGTGGAAGGCGCTCATGATCCCCACCGTCAGCCGGCCGTACATCTGCTCCAAGATCTCCTCCGGAAGGGGCAAGCACCCGCGGCGCACAGGAGGCTTCTTACGGGTCACCCCGGCCCCGAAGACACCGCCCGGTCCTGGCCCCACACACATGAGCAGAAGCCAGGCCCACAGCAGCGCGGACAGGCCGGCCCGGAGCTGCAAGGCACAATGCGTTACTACTGTACTTGTACACGCTTGTACACGCACACACGCTTGTACACGCACACACACTTGTACACGCACACACGCTTGTACACGCACACACACTTGTACACGCTTGTACACGCACACACACACGCACACGCTTGTACACACACTTGTACACACTTGTACACACTTGTACACACTTGTACACAGGCAGGTTTATCATCAGTCTTACATTAATCAAAGTTCAACTGACACTGACGGTGCCACGGACACGTAGGCTGCGTGCACGAGTCACGTACCTGGGTTTTCTCTCCGCGGTAAAGTGCGCACCGACAGACGTGCGAGTCTCGCTGAAAAATGGCACGCGCAGCTCCCTTTGACCCGGAGGCACGAGCCTGGGACATGTCCGTGAGGCGTGGACCCATGACGGGCACGAACACCTCTCCACGGGCTCAGCACATCTCTGTGGAGGAGGAGGAGTGAAGGCGCAGAGAGGAGAAGAGACCGGGGGAGGAGGAGAGGGGAGGGAGAGAAGAGACCGGGGGGAGGAGGAGAGGGAGGAAGAGGGGAGGGAGAGAAGAGACCGGGGGGAGGAGGAGGGGAGAGAGATGAGGACCGGGGAGGAGGAGCAGGGAGGAGAGAAGAGACCGGGGGAGGAGGAGAGGGGAGGCAAGGGAGAGAGAAACCGGAAGAGGGGAGAGGAGAGAGAGGGGGAGGAGGAGAGGGAGGGAGGAGAAGAGACGGGGTGAGGAGGAGAGGGAGGAGAGAGAGACCGGGGGAGGATGGATGAGTGGGAGGAGAGAAGAGGGGGAGAGAAGAGAGACGGAGTGGGACGGGAGGAGAGAGGCGAGGAGAGAAGAGCACCGGGGGAGGAGGAGAGGGGAGGAGAGAAGAGACGGGGGGAGAAGGAGAGGGGGAGGGAGAGAAGCAGACCGAGGGGAGGGAGAAGAAGAGAACGGAGGTGAGAGGGGGAGAGAAGAGACCGGGGGAGAGGAGAGGGGAGGGAGGAGAAAGAGGACCGGGGAGGAGTAGAGGGAGGGAGAAGAGACCGGGGGGAGGAGGAGAGGGGAGGGGGAGGAGAGCCCGGGGGAGGAGGGGAGGGGAGATTTGGTAGAGGATGAAAGCAACATATTCCCGTTTCAAATGTTTTTTGTTTTCAGGTCAGGTCTTTAAACATTCACTCTTTATATGTGAAAAGGGTCTCGATTTGCTTCATCTGGATTTGACAAAAACAACACATATGATTGGTGTGTGGTGGTTATTGGGGCGTGGCCAAGCGTCACAATAGTGCACTGGCACATACTTCATATTTAAACACTATAATGTTGATAACTGAATGGACATGCTGTGACTGCCACACGTCATGCAGACTGTCCTGTTCAGGGGTTTCAAGCCCGAAGCGGGCTCACGTTGGACGTTGGACATTCGCCTCCGCCACTGCAGCTTCCTCTGAGCGTGCCCCACCTGCAAGAGCACGGTGTGGGGGGCTGCGCTCTGAAGTGCCGCTTGGAACGCCAGTCAGGGACCGCCTCTAAATGACTGTTGCAGTGGCGAGCGTTTGTTTCAAACTGTTTTATCTTTGAAAATATCAAACACATTTATATAAAAAAAACAAAAACAAGGTTAAGCATCAATCCAAGTTGTTAATCCGAGTCGCCATAGTCCTTTTGGGTTCAACATTTAACTCTTTATGGGTTGTGAATGAATATTTGTCTTAAAAAATCAAAGATCTTTTTCAATAGCTTCTAAGGCCTACAAAGTCAAAGCTAACTCCAAGTATCACGCGCACCCTTTACAGCCACAGCCAGGGACAAACAGACTACAGCGCGTTGTGGCCTCTGCTGAGAAGGTTAACGGTTTCAGCCTTCTATCGCTTCAGAACCTACACATCTCCAGGACCTGCACGTCTCCAGGACTTGCACATTTCCAGAACCTGTGTGTCTCTGTGTGTCTCCAGGACTTGTGCATCTCCAGTACTTTTATGTCTCCAGGACTTGAGGTCGAGCAGGTCGGATCACAGCTGACTCTTCTCACCTATTTAAGCCACTCCCTTGAGGCAGGAGGCTGCAGTCCATTTGGACCAGAGCATCTCGCCACAAGAACAGTTTTTTTCCCTCAGCCGTTGGACTTAGTTTTTATTTCTTACGACTATATTGTGACTGAATAATACCGCTTATTGATTAACCGGTTAATCTTGACATCCCTACTGTCAACCGATCACCACCTGGTGGTGAGTTTGATCGGCTGGAGGAGGAGGAGGAAGCCGGACAGACTTAGCAGGCCCATGTGTATCATGAGTGTCTGTTGGGAACGTCTTGTGGAGCCCTCTGTCAGCAGGGTCTTCAACCAGGGCAAGCACACCGCTGATGCTGTCACAGAGGCAAAAACCCGGGACTGAGAGGAGTTTGGGGAGGCCCCAAAGAAATTCTTGCAAACTAGCCGGCGCCTCAAGAGGGAGAAGCAGGACTTCACCAAAACCGTTTCTGGTCCAGGTGGAGACTTGTTGACCTCGACTGGGGACGTCATCGGATGGTGGAAGAAATACTTTGAGGATCTCCTCAATCCCACTGTTACGTCTTCCGAAGTCACTGAGGTTCCCTGAGGTTACACTCCATCGGGTGCTCGAGGGTTCATGGGAGTTTGCCTAACCTGTCCACATGTGCTTTGTGGATCTGGAGAAGGCTTTCGACCGTGTCCCTTGGAGTGTCCTTTGGGTGTGGTCCTTGAGAATTGGGTCCGGGGCCCTTTGCTCAGGGCTGTCCGGCCCCTGTATGACCGGAGCAGGAGCTGTGTTCGCATTGCCGGCAGTAAGTCAGATCTGTTCCCAGTGCGTGTTGGACTCCGCCAGGGCTGCCCTTTGTCACCGGTTCTGTTCATTGTTTTTTATGGACAGAAATTCTTAGGCGGCACAGTCAGGGTACAGAGGCGGCTCCGGTGGGGAACACAGGGATGCTCATCTTGCTGTTTGCAGATGATGATGTCCTGATTGGCTCCATCAACACTGGACCTCACATTAACACGGGACGTTGCGCCGATGTGTGAAGCAGCTGGCGATTGAGATCAGCACCCCAAATCTGACTGGCCATGGTCTCGACCGTGAAAAAGTTGGCTTGCCCTCTCCAGTGGTGGAGTCCTGCCCAAGTGCAGGAGGTTTAAAGTATCTCGAGGGGGTCTGTCACGAAGTGAGGTGACAAGGATGGCGCTGTGAGATTGACAGGCGGATCGTGCTATGCACTGTCCGCATCGGACTGTAAACTACGTTCCTCCCTCACCCTATGGTCATGGGCTTGAGTGATACGAAAGGATAAGATCACAAGAACAAAGCGGTCGAAATGTTGTATTCTTCTAGTGGCTGGCGCTTCCCTTAGGATAGGCTGAGAGCTCAGTCACACGGAGAAGCTTGAGTAGAGCTGCTCCTCCAGCTACGTGGCTCGGCATCTTTTCCGAAAGCCTCCCTAGGATGCCCCCCTGGGGATTGTTGGAACAGGGCCGGCCCAGCCATAAGTGAACTAAGCACGCCACAAAGGGCCCAACGCATAAAAGGGCCCAACCTGCAACCTATTCATTGCAAGTGCAAATGTGCACCACTAGCATAGGTAGCGCAGTGTACGCCCCTCATTCACACAGAGACAAGTGCAGCCCCCCGTGGTAGAATGAGCAGCTTTTAAGACTGAATTGTTTCTAATGAACTGGAGTTTCGTGTCTTCCTTCACGGCCTCCCTCTCCCCCTCTCGCCCATTCCCCTCCCTCGCTACTCTCTCTCATGCTCTCACTCCTCGCCGCCTCCCCCCTCTCCGTCACTCTCTCTCTCTCCCTCCCTCCTCTCCCTTCCCTTTCTCTTGCTCTCCCTCTCGCTCCCCCTCTCTCCCTTGCTCTCTCTCGTCCTTCCCCCTATCGCTCTCTCCTCCCCTCTCTCTCCCGCTCTCTCTACCCTCTTCCTCTCCTCCCCTCCTCTCCTCTCTCCCCCTCCTCTCTCTCAGCGCACTCTCCCCCTCCCTCCTCCCCTCTCTCCCCGCTCTCTCTCTCGCTCCCTCTCTCTCTCGCTCCCTCTCTCGCTCCCCCTCTCTCTCCCTCTCTCCTCCCTCTCTCTCCCCCTCCCTCTCATCGCGCACTCTCCCCCTCCCTCTCCCCTCTCTCTCCCGCTCTCTTCTCGCTCCTCTCTCTCTCGCTTCCCTCTTCCGCTCCCCTCTTCTCGCTCCCTCTCCGCTCCCTCTCTCTCCCCCCCTCTGCTCACTCCCTCCCTTTGGGCAACAACCTCCTTTCTCAGTCAGAGCACTGAAGATGGCGTGCTGTGGTCTTCCAACTGACAAGACCCGAAGCCCACAGCCAGAGAACCAAGGAGTGGCTCTGTAAGAAGCAGATCAAGTCTGGCCTAGTCTCCAGACCTAAAGTCCAATAAGAAAATCTTTGGAGGAGCTGAAACTCTGGGTATTGCGGGCAGCGACAGCCTTAAACCCTGCAGATCTGGAGAAAATCTGTGTGGAGGAGTGGGCCAAAATCCCTGTTTTCCCAGTGTGTGCAAACCCTGTCAAGAACTACAGGAAACCTTTGAACCTTTGAAATTGTAAAGTAAGGCTGTACCAAATATTAACATTGATTTTATCAGGTGTTCAAATACTTATTTGCAGCAATAACATATAAATAAATTATGAAAAGAATGAAACAATGTGATTTCTAGATGTAAATGTCAGACCCCTCCATCATTTGTAAGTAGGAGAACTTGCAAAATGGCAGGGTGTTCAAATACTTATTTTTCTCACTGTAAGTCACGTCACTGAAACCCATGGATAGGAGCCGAATTCCATATTTGGAAATCCAAGTGCATGTTTCATGGCAACCATAGAGCCAATCAGGAGCAAGGTTGAGGACAGTGTCCAGATGACTGAACCGTTTAAGGCATTATTCTTATTCTTATTAAGAGAGAGTGAAAATGTTCCCGATCCAATCAAGCACGCACAAAGTTGGAGTCCATAGCTTTATTTCATATTATGATGTAGAGGCACAAGTAAGAACAAGTGTGTATATATATATATATATATATATATATAATACTGTACATGCCAGGGACAGGGTCTACTCTGGCAGTAGGTCGTCTCCCAGCTCCTCGTCCTCAAAGTCCTCTTCCTGACGCTTCTTGGCTCCAGTCTTGGGCCTCTCAACCTGCGGCCCCAGGGGGTCCGAGTAGGATGCATCTGCACACACACACACAAACTTTATTTGACATGCACATTGGAGAAAATCCTCCAGCTACGATAGTCCTGACCAAGCCTAGCTCAAGATCTGGAGTTGGGGGTCAATAAAGGGACAATAAAGTGTACCTTAACCTTAACTTTAATGTGGGGGCCGTTCCAGTGAAGCAGAGGTCTCGCCCTACATTTACAAAATGAAAATGGCTCCTGTAACATTTGCAGGAAATTGAGCAGTTAACAGTGACAGCAGGCCTTCGATGGGGTCAAGTTAGATACCGTACAAACTTTATTCATAAAGCATTTCAAAAACGTTCACAGTTGGCCAAAGTGCCGTACCCAACATAATATAATAAGTTAGTGGCAAACCAGCAACAAGGTCAACATGGTACAGTGTGCACACCACACTGACTCAGAAACAACAAAACACACAAAGGGGGTTAAACGGGATTTAAAAACAGGCAGAGACTAAAGGTGGGTCTATGCTTGACGCGTCTGCGAGGTCCTTGCACACCACCCGCGCAAGGAATAGTAAGCCATCAAGAATACCACCAAAGGAGCCGAGAAAGCCTGAGATTGCTCTGGACCCGCAGAGGTGAACCGTGGGGAGGCGAGGGCCACCTGAACACAAGTCACAGTCTGATCAGCCGCGGTTGGGTCACTTGGGCGAGGGTGTCTGATGTTGAAAGACCCGAACATTACATCACTAATGATGTGTTCAGATGCATCTCCAGAAGATGTATCAAAGAGTTGTAAGTTGTTGTAAGCCTTGGTAAACATTTTGATCTGAAGATTATAATGGTCATTACTTTGTTTAATTTCTTGGTTATAATAACTCCTTATTTGTAAATAACTATAAAAGTCCTGTTTCTCCAAACAATCAAGAAAGGCCAAGCGGTTCTCCTTAGCATCTTCTCTCCTCCTTTTCAGGCATTGCTCCAAGTCTTTGGTACCGTTACGTGGATGACACTTTTGTGACAATTAAGAAACAAGAGCTGGAAGCCTTCTCAGAGCACATCAATGCAGTTGGAGCGCCGCACAGGGCAGGTTATACAGCAGAGAAAGATTGCAAAGGAGAACCGTTGGCCTTTCTTGATTGTTCCACTATCAGAGGAGAAGACGGGAAGCTCCAGATAGAAGTATATAGGAAACCCACACACACTGACCAGTACCTGTCTCTTTTGCTCTAACCACCCACTACAGCACAAGCTGGGAGTGATCAGAAACACTACAACACAGAGCACAACGGCGTGCCCACCAGCTCAGAGGGCAAGAGGAAAGAGGAAACACACGTCCGGAAGGCTCTCTCAGCCTGTGGATACCCGACTTGGGCTCTGAAACAAAGTGAAGAGAACCAATAAGCAGGACAAAAGGGACAAAAGGGAAACAGAACCAAGAAGAAGAGGCGTGTCTCTATCCCTTATGTCTCAGGACTGTCAGAAAAACTGCAACGAATTTTTAGACAACACGAAGTCGCTGTTTTATTTCAAACCAGAACACGTTAAGACAAAAACTGGTTCACCCTAAGGAACAAGATGCCGACACAAAAACAGAGCAATGTAGTGTATTCTATCCAATGGCAGTGAAGAAAGTTGTAAAGAGCCAAGGTACATAGGGGAGACTAAACAGCCACTTCACAAGAGGCTTTATACAGCACAGGAAGATCACGCAAGTTCAGGTTTAGTGCCTCGAATCAGATTCAAAACTCTACAACTATCAAAAGAAAAAGGAGGTTAGGGCTTACCTTGTCTAAAAAATTACTTTATTTCAGCTCAAATCAGAGCGTTGCTTTACTGGTGTGACCTGATTAATGGATGGTTCAAATGCAAACAACACGTATCCCAGGGGCAATGGAATATACCTTACTTTGTGTATTTGTCCAGTTTTAGCAGTGGCATTTTATGGCGTTAAAGAGATTAAAGTACGTTCTTGTGGTTTGTAGAGATAAAAAAGGAACTTGGAGTTTGCATCTTTATTTCTCTGCCTCCCGCTCTGTCTCACTTGTAGGTACACATGCAGAGCCAGATGTGGAGGAAGGTAGAGACAGGTAAATCCGCTCACACAGAGAAATCAAGGACAGTTGTGTTCTCTGTATTGTTAAGCTTCAAAATGCTGCATGTTTTATTATAACCAGACTCATATTCACTGAGAAATGAGTCTAATGAGGAGCTGAATTTGGACACAGCTAAGCCAAAGATACATGTGGAGTGCGGATGCTCGATGCAGCGGTCAGCTGCTTCAACACAACCCGCACATCACTAGTCACCACCCATGCACCCTCACTTTATGCACCTACACAAAGAAACACACAAGCAGGTGTTCTCTTCTGCGTGTTAAAATAAAGCCCCCACACATTGATGATGGTCAACAGGGCATAAGCTAAAGTAATATAATTGTTTAACACATTTAACACGCTGCAACAAAAATAAAGGCTAATTTATGCTCTTCGTTCCAGACACATACGAATGGATACACATGGAGGCTTCTGTCCGTCATTTGGTCCGTATGCAATTTGTTTGCTTGCAGCATATGGATGCGCGGCAACAGAGCTGTACATGTCCTGTACTGACTGCTGGGAAAGTAGACAGTAGTGAACGCAGCGCAACAGTGGAAGCTCAACTTTGAATCAGAATCAGAATCAGAAAGAGTTTATTGCATTGTCAATGAACAAAATTCACAAACATAGGAACTTGTCTCGGCCTTAAGGTGCAACATAAAACACTGAGTAATAATAAAACAACATATATTCAATCAAAAAGGGCATGTATTAAGAAACAATTTAAAATTACTATACAATAAAATAAAAATAGGCATTTTTATGTACACAAGAGTTACAGTTTAATTTACAGTTGAGTGCATAAAGTGACAGTGCAGTGAGTGATGAAGAGTTGCAGTTAAAGTGGCAGGTGTTTTGAAGTGTTCATGAGTCCAACAGCAGAGGGAAAGAAACTATTCTTGTGCGGGAGGTTCTGGTCCGGATGGACCGTAGCTCCTGCCTGAGGGAGTGTGTTCAAACAGACCATGTCCAGGGTGAGAAGGGTCAGCTGTGATCCGACCTGCTCGTCCCAGAGCCCTGGAGACGTACAGGTCCTGCAGAGATGGAAGTCTGCAGCCGATCACCTTCTCAGCAGAACGCACAATGCCGCTGTATCTCTGTTTGTCCCGCTGTGGCTCCAGCAGAGGCGCTGTAGTCTCTGTTTGTCCCCGGCTGTGGCTCCAGCAGAGGGCGCTGTAGTTCTCTGTTTGTCCTGGCTTGTGGCTCAGCAGAGGGCGCTGTAGTCTCTGTTTGTCCTGGCTGTGGCTCCAGTAGAGGGCGCTGTAGTCTCTGTTTGTCCCTGGCTGTGGCTCCAGCAGAGGGCGCTGTAAGTCTCTGTTTGTCCCTGGCTGTGGCTCCAGCAGAGGCGCTGTAGTCTCTGTTTGTCCCTGGCTGTGGCTCAGCAAGGGCCGCTGTAGTCTCTGTTTGTCCTGGCTGTGGCTCAGAGAGGCGCTGTAGTCTCTGTTTTCCTGGCTGTGGCTCCAGCGTACCACACGGTGATGGAGGAGGTGAGGATGGACTCAATGATGGCTGTGTAGAACTGGCACATCATCTGCACTGGCAGCTTGGCTTTCCTCAGCTGCCGCAGGAAGTACATTCCTCTGCTGGCCAAAACAAAGAGCACGGAAAAGCCAGGGCATCCGTCTGCAGCGCCATCTTGGATCAAATGATTTTGATTTTGAAAAAAGTGACTAGAAAAAGCTGTCAAACAAATCAACGCTTCTCTCGCCATATTCTTCGCTCTTTCAACAAATGTGATCTAAAAAACTGCCATTGGCCCCAAATGTTTGTTTGCATTTATCTTCCCTTTGCCCAATTCTCATACTGACTTTGAGCGCCCACTTGTCGTTATTTACCACAAACCTTACATTTACCACAAACCTTAAATTTACACAAACCTTACATTTAACACAAACCTGACTTACACAACCTTACATTAACACAAACCTGAAATTTTAACACAAACCTACATTTACCACAAACCTGAAATTTAACACACAAACCTGAAATTTAACACAAACCTGACATTTAAAATGGTTGCAAGTATAAATAAAGCTATGGTGACCACGCTTGGAACGCACAGAGCGGTTTATGTATGAAAATGGATCATAAAATGAACCTTAGGTCCTAGAATCCCAGCACTGCGACTTCATCAGTTTACTGTTCCACATGTTTGAGGCGAGGAAACATGGATTTGGTCTCGCTGTCTTCTGTGTCAACTCCATTGGTGGAAGGTGTTGCCCATTCCAGCTGTAACTCCAGCAAAGTCCAAACATTTAAGCAATTCACGGTGTCATTTAGTCGTCTAAATCCAGCCGGGTTGTCATTCCCTCTGTTATTTTGGCAAAAAGCTGCCAAAATAACCTCCCATCTCCTCCCCTCTCCCCCTCCCCCTCTCCCCCTCCTCTCTCCCTCCCCTCTCCCTCCTCCCCTCTCCCCTCCTCCCCTCCTCATCTCCCTCCCATCTCCCCCTCCTCCCCTCCTCCTCCACCCCCTCCTCCTCCCCTCCCTCCCCCTCCCTCCCCCTCCCCCTCTCCCTCTCCCTCCCTCCCCCCTCTCCCTCCCTCCCCTCTCCCCATATCTCACCCAGTTCTTTGGTGCCGCTGGTCTCGTAGGGTTCGTTGTTCCCAGGGAGAGAGCGGAGTCTGGAGCTGAGGCGCTCTCCTCTGCTGCTGCTGCTGTGGCCACTGTCTGCAAACACAGGACGTGGGCGTTTACAAGGACCAAGGCCAAGTTTCATACTGCACAGAGAAATTCAACGCTGCCCTGACGTTCACACCTCCTCAACGGTCGACATGTACAGCTCACACAGCAAAAGCGTCACACCGACATATGACGCAGTCATTTTCAAGTCACATTTTTGGTCCACTAGGTCCACTGTCTAACAACTTCAAAAAGGCTCAATCACAACTCACAACAAATGATTTTTCTTCTGCGTAAACTTGCCTCTGAATGACAATAAGTCTGTCAATGTCTATATTAGAACAAGTCCTTTATTGGCAGTGTAATATAATTAGGCCTGTCACAATAAGAACGTGTGAGCTATATCGCGATAAATATCACAATAAATAATAATATTAAATCTACTTTTGTTTGTTTGTTTACAAGCAATGTGTTATAAACAAACAAAAGTAGTTAAAAAAGAAGACATAATGAATTTCATTGATGAATTTCATTGATGGACTATTGAAATATTTTTTTCTGCCACTGGTACAATAAACCCACAAGCTCTAAATACTAATGGTTTCATGTCAAGGTTTGAACCGTTTTGATTTTCCAGGGTAGAAATATCAGGTAGTGTACTTCTCTATTAAAAAAGAAACACAAATATTCCTTTCTAGCCTCAAATGTGTATGAGCTTCACAAACATTTCTGTCAGCATTTGTCCAGTAAAACCAAAACATCTGGATTTTCTCTTAATCAAAAATGCTGTTAGTCATGGCTTAATGACTTCAACAAATGCGGTAAATTAAATATTAAATATGTTTGAACCAGGCTCTGAGTGGTTCCTCTAACTAACCAGAAATCTCAATTTTTTTTAAGAACAAGAGGGGACCTGGGCAAATGGACAGAGCAGTGCATTTTGGAAAACAGATGTGCTGAAGGAGCTGAGAGCTGAAGTGGAATATTTGCGGCCAGAAAACTAAACCATAAATAGCAAACTTCTGGACCTTGAATCTGTATCCTGCTGAAACAATCTTGTGAGTCTTTTTCCTGATATTGTGGTGAAAAGTTTATTGTAGCAGGATTCAAACGATGAGTGTGTTTGGTCTTGTTTGGTTCAAATTACATTATTCTGCCCATCTAAAAGTTGTTATCTCTGCAGTTTGTCTTATAAGCTTCCAAGCTAATAATTTTGAACCTCTTTCATAATATCTTTAGTTGGTTCAGTAGTTTGTTTCTTATTATTTCCTTTTAGGCCAGGTAATTACTCTCACCCCTTGTCTTTTGAATTTCCTGTAACATTTGAGGATCTTTGTTTTCAGCATCTTTAGCTTCCAACAGCTTTAGTTCAATCAATAATGTAGTTTTTTCTGCTTGTGTTTCTTTTTAGCCAAGGCGACAGCAATTACTCAGTCCCTCAAAACGGCCTTTGCTGCATTCCAGAAAATGGGTGGAGAAACTTCATTGTCCTCATTTTTACAAATTGGGGATCATTGAGTAGACGACCATTAAGTCTCCAAAGTGTTTTTTGTTGTTGTTTCTGTTCCAGATCGACAGTGATGTAAATAGGAGCGTGATCACTTAAATCTATTGTACCTGTGTCTGCCTGTAATTTTGGACCTGTCTTGGTTGAAAATAAAAAAGTAGTCTATTCTAGTATAGAATGTGGGTTGTATAAATGCGTATATTGGCGGACATTAGGATTCATCTCTCCAGATATCAATCAACCCTTCATTATGTATTCATTTACGAAATGTTTTATTCATAGATTTACTTTGTACTTTGTGAGCTTGAGACATCCAATGTCGGCTGAACATTTAAGTTCCAGTCACGGCCACAGACAAGTGTTCCCTCAGAGTGGTTTGCAATCAGATCTATAACTTTAGTATAGAAAGTGAGGTTGCGGGACTTCCAGTAATGGTGACGCACTGAGTGGACGCATCTTACACCGCTGCACATCCGTGCTGCACATTGCTGCCATTGTCCTTAAACGAGTTTAGCTGGAGTCTGAGGAGGGTTTAGTCTGTTTTGACAGCACATTCTTGGCTTATCAAGTTGGCAAGGCCAATGCCCTGCAAAGACCAGGAGAACCTGGCTCACTCACCCTTTAACTAACCAAAAATTTAAAAATTAGCTTTAGCTGGGGGTTGCCTGGGGCGATCAGTTTAGCGAGTTGTGTACCCTAAACTAGAGGAGTGGGAGGTTACGTTTGCGCAACACAGATGTGGTGAATCGGCGAGAAAACGTGTCCAAGAATGATGCTCAGATCTCCGAGACTCCAGTGATGCTCGTCATGTCTAATACATTTGGACAAGAATGCTTAGAATGCTTGCCTATTTGGACGGAGAAATATGTGTTCCCAGTGGGAGGATCTTTAAGCATGAATCAAATTGCAAACCTTAAAACAAACTTAGAGAGAGCAAAGGAAGACTTGTTAAAAACTAAAAAAGTGTCAAGTGAGTCGTGAGGTGGATGCAGAAGCACGAGAAATGGGTAAAAGTGTAGACTGAAGCTGAAGCACGTGAGCGAAAGAGATGTCAAGGGCGAATGTGCAGGAGAGAGAGAGAGTGTGAAGCCGCTTTATTCACATACGGTTCTCAACCCAATTCTCTGAGCAGACACCAGCACACACACCTCTGGTGCACGCGCACACACACACACACACACACACACACACACACACAGGCACCTGCACTCACAACTTCACATTCGAGAGAACATGTTACTGTGTCTGTCCCTCGTGTTTACCCAGATTTGACCAGTCTTTCTGAGGCGAGAGCGGACCCAGACCAGGACTCCTACCCCATCAGCCAACCCAGCCATGCTCCACCACCAGAACTCGAGAAAGAGGGGGCCGTAGGAGGTGACAAGATCCCGCAAGCAGTAAAAGCCAAAAGACCAAAACCCGTTATTGTGAAAAAGGAATGGAATGGCATCCTCCGGCCGGAAAATCCTGAATCACACGCATCACTGCCCATGGTCGAGGTGGCCGGACCAGAGGGACAAATGTACGTGTATAGACCCTGGAGTTCAGAGGAGGTCGTGGCCATTTGAGCAGCCCAAGCTCGATGACTTGCGCAGATACGCACGTCATGCACAAACGCTTATCGCAAAGACAAAGGAAAAAAAAGGACGGGCCAAAGAACAACATGAGGCCATAATGACACTACGTTAATTCTGGAGGACAGCAACCAGGGGGGCAACAACAAAACCACGTCCGCAGGAGAAGCGCATGTCATGTCTGCGGACAGTTGGGACATTTTGCCTGAGACTGCACAGCGACAACACCGCAGTTTGGACATTACTATCCTACCGGGCAACAGGCAGTGGCCTATCACGCACCCGGAGCACAGCAGGCTCTCCCGAACGTGCAGCAGCAGTTCTTGGCTCTTCCGTCACCACAATCGCAGCATGGAGGGTCCGGACTGACTGAGGGGGGAGGGGCGGGTCCGAGCACGCACCAGAAACAACTGGCTCAACGAGACACGCACTGGAACTACACCTGCAACCACACCTGGAACAACACCTACAACCACACCTGGAACAACACCTACAACCACACTTGGAACAACACCAACCACACCTGGAACAACACCTACAACCACACCTGGAACAACACCTACAACCACACCTGCAGAAGGGTAACATGCACCTGACACCACTCTCACATGCCATCACTTATCTTGAGGGTTGTGCAGAGGTACCAGAGGGTACATATTCTAAAATGAGTCAAGCTAAAACTAAATTTCCCGAGTACCACATGATGATTAATGGTGAAAAAAGTAATTTCTTGGTGGACCCAGGTTAAGTGGGCGGTACGCATTTTCATTAGCAGCTTCTGGAGAGACAACGAAAGAGAATTTCACATCTCCTCTAACATGTTTTGATGTCAGTGGTCACACGTTCAAACATGCATTTCTATATTCTCCTTTGTGTCCGGTGAACCTGTTAGGACGCGATCTAATGTGTAGATTAGGAATTTGCCTCATCTCCACTGCAGACGGACTAAAGGTCACCACCATAAGAGAACTGTCACATGATTCAAATTTTCTGACGGGGCAAACAGAAGCTCCCGATTATAACTATTTTTGGAAATTGTCCCCAAACCCTTTAATTAAGCTCATTTCTTAGCTAGCTTTAGTCTTGAGAAAGTGACACACTCTGAGAATGCTGACTTCAAAGACATTGGAGAATTGCAGTGCTCGTTTTGTTTGCCCGCAGATGTCACTAGAACAGAACATGATTTTAATATTGGTATGAATGTTGTGAGGCCTTTTTAACAACTGAACATTTATTTCGGGGTCATCAGTTCTCTTCTATCTCTGAGTCACTCCCCCACTCACTAAAAGAATGTAGTACGTCAAACTTAAATCTGTACATAGCATTATCCAAACCAACAAATGCAAACTGGGGGGAGTTTTTTTCTATCACTGTTTCATGGCAGAGGACTGGGAGAATATTCCATACTCTGGTGTGGAGGATGTGTTCACAATGCTGTGTTTTCCACAGGCACTGATAAGAGTCACTCTGCTCCGGGAGCAGGCTGTTTTTTTATCTCAGGCTGAGGCAGAGGCCATTCCTGAACTGAGGGGGTTGTGGATGACCTCTGGGCCAAGAGCCCAACTGATGTAGGCCGGATTCAAAGTTGTCAACCCGTAGTGATCACCCCAAAATCTGACGCCTGCCCCTGTAGACCACAATATCCTGTGCGCCCAGAGGCAGTTGAAGGTATTACAGTTGCAGCTGTAGTACCTAATCCATACACTATTTAATCTCAGATTCCTTCAGAGGCAAAATACAGTTGTGGATCTGGCTATTGCATTTTTCTATGTCCCTGTTCATCAAGATTCACAATTTTGGTTTGCGTTTGATTTCCAGAACCGACTCTGGACCCTGACACACCTTTGTCAGGGGTTCATTCACTCTCCAACGTGGTACAACGCAGCACTGCGCGACTCATTGGCTCCTCTGCATCTGTCGCAAGATACAGTGACTCCACATTTGCATGCAGAAGGCCACAAAGCGAGCCTTTCTAAATTGCAATTTGTTAAGGAGGAAGTAATCTTCCTGGGTCATGTGATATCTAAAAATGGTAAAGGCATTTCCACAAAGCAATACCAATACCAATACCAATAACCAATAACTTAGAAACAATTGATGTCATTTTTGGGAATATGTTCATATTGTAGACAATTCATTCCAAATGATTCTGTAATGGAGTCTCCTTTAAGTGCACTCATTCATGGAAAAGGCCTTCGGACTCATGACAAACTGACGTGGACAGAGGAGGCGGAGACAGCTTTCTGTGAGTTTGAAAATGGCCTTACAGAAGCCACCAACTCTGGGGTTACCTGACCCGACCAGACCATTCACACAGACTGTAGACGAACGAAACGGTTGCATGAGCGGCTCTGAAAGAAGAGCCACTTATTAACCCTGATTTGATTTTCTCTGTAGATGGATCTGCATCTCGAGACGCTAGCACTGGTCAGAAACCGTGTTGGCTTGCTGTATGCTCTGAGTGGGAGGCGGTGGCGTCAGGCCCACTGCCCTCACATTTCTCTGCACAGACTGCTGAATTGGTGGCTCTGACAGCCGCATGCAAACTGGCGAAGGGTCAGTCTGTCACAATTTTGACAGATTCTTGCTATGCATTTGGTGGATGCTACGACTGGGCTGGGTTGTGGCGACACAGGAACTTTTGGAAATCTGATGGTCTGACATCTTGCATCTGAGATTGCTGTATGTAAATGTCAAGCTCACACAAACCGAGATGACCCAATCTCACAGGGAAACAGCAGAGCAGACGAAGGCTGCATCTTATCGCTGCAGGCCAAAAAAATGAATGTTTTGTGTCTCATAACACTTCTCTTCCAGAGTCCTTATCAGCAATGCAGGAGTTTGCCACGTCAGAGGAAATCTTTGGATGGACTAAGGCGGGGGTGTGAAGTGTGATGGCACATGGCTTGGACCAAATAACAAACCTTGCTTACCTAATAAAAAAAGTTTTAGGCAGATGGCGCTGATTTCACATGGCCGTGACCATGCATCAAAAGGGGGGATGGTCACTGCTGTTCATGAAAGGGTTTGCAATTTATGCCCAAAAGTTTTTGTCAATCTTGTGCTATTTGTTTAAACAACAATCCAGGTAGAGCAAAACAGGTCCCACAGGCAGCCCACCCATCACCAGAAAGGCCGTTTGGGCACGTGCAGATGGATGTCATTGAACTAACTCCATTCGAGGGCAAGAAAATTCTGTCTGGTGTTTGTTGATGTTTGGTCCCGGTATGTGGAAGCTTTTCCATCTGAGAGCATGCTTCTAGTAACGCAGTGGTCAAAGCTCTGATCACAGAGATAGTTCCACGCTGAGGCATCCCCTGAAAAAAAATCCACCCCGAGATCTACCCGATTCTTCCCTTTGTGATGATTCAATGTTCGCTTATTGTAAAGAATTGGATGCACTGGTGTCCTCTATTTCTGTGCAGGTAAAACCCGCTCTCCCGAAGGCAGCTGAAGCTGTACTTCATAACTTCAAACCAGGAGACTGGGTCCTGGTCCGAGAGCCAAGACGTAAGCACTGGAGGTCAAAAAGCTGGTTAGGTCCATTCCAAGTTCTTCTCATCACGGACACCGCAGTGAAAGTAGATGAACGGAGTACTTGGGTTCACGCATCACAGTCGAGCAGTCTTCAGCTCAACCGTGGAGCTCGACAACAACAGCACGGCTGTCTGTCCACCCCGTGGGTCAGACACAAGGGCGGTCTGTAACTCCAACTTCGAACCACTGAGGACGTCTTGGGACCTTTGAATTGCAACGATCTCAAGCGCGTGAGAGCAGGGGTCAGAGCAGGTCATAAAGCTCAACCCGCACCCGAGTCCACTGATCGGGTGCTCAGAGCACGTGGCACTGGTAAATCACATCTACACAAACACAATCTTTATTGTCTTCATGGCTCCTAAAGCACATCCATGTGCTTTTCAGGAGGAGAAGAGCCCCCCGGAGCCTAAGAGCTCTAACCTCATAAATGTTGGCATTACCGGACCGTGCATCAGGACGCAGCGTTAGCATTAGCAGCGCTAGCAAGGCTAAGACTAGCCCCTCAGTGCCTCCGCGCAGCCGGGACTAGACCAGGATCAAAATAGGGACCAATTTGTGACCGTTCGGAGGAACGAGGCGCTAAACGCCAGACTGTAGTGCACCGTGAGCTTCCCCTCTACAATAGGTTTGCTCCCCTCAGCGATCACACGCCCGCTGAATGGACTCGTGATACTCTATGGTAATTGGAAGTTCTATAGTCAGAGACGTGAAGCCTACCAGCGTCAAGTGTTAGATGTTTACCAGGGGCCAGAATGGGTGACATCGAAGGAAACCTTAGGCTTTTAAAGCAGAGTAGACAGAGGTTCCGCCGAATCGTGATTCACGCAGGCGGTAACGACCCGGCGGGGCCAAATCAGAGGTGCTCAAATTACAAGTAGGTGCGGTGTGTTGAATTGGCAAAGACGATGTCAGATACCGTAATATTTTCTGGTCCCCTGCCCAATCGGATCAATGCTGAACTGTACAGTCCCGCTTGTTCAGCATTCAATCGCTGGTTATCTACTTGGTGCCCTCAAAACAATGTAGTCTTTGTTGAAAATTGGAGTGCGTTTTGGGGAAACCCCGGGCTCATACGCAGGGATGGCATCCATCCGACTTCGGAGGGTACATCCCTTTTAGTTTGGAATTTGACCGATAGCCTTAGTGGTCTAAAGTGACCACCCAGGGATGAGCCCCGGGCGCAGAGCAGCAGTGTAAAGACGCTCCTCTGTCGCTGAGCTCTCGCCCGCTCTGTCACAAATTATGTGCTCAGACTCAAGGCAGATAGAGACTGTGTGTGTCCCTCGTGCAAATAATGTCAAAAAGTCAAACCTCAGAAAAGCTAGTTCAGGCGTCAGACCAAAGAACTTAATAAAAATAACACACAAATGATACCAAATAAACAAATCAATAAGTTTGTAAAATGTTGGACTGTTAAACATTATGTCAATTTCCTCTAAATCGCTTTTTAGTTAATGAATTAATTAATGATTGTAACATAGATCTTTTAGCTCGAACTGAAACTTGGCTTCAACAAGATGATTTTGTCAGACTAAATGAGTCCAGCCCACCCACTCATGTTAACTTTCAGACACCAGGAGCACAAGGCCGAGGTGGTGGTGTGGCAGTGATCTCACACTCAAGCCTACTCTTGAGTCCTAAAATTAACAATACATTTAGCTCATTTGAAAGCCTCAGTGCTATCAATTCACATGTCCAAATTGGAGAAAACCAAAAAGAGAGTCCTGTTCGTGGTTCTCTACCGACCTCCTGGTCCCTATTCAGAGTTTTTAACAGAGTTTCTCAGACTTTATCCCAGTCTAACTTGGTGTTAGACTGGGATAAAGTAGTGATAGTTGGAGCTTTCAATATCCACGTGAACAGATAACTCTCTCTGTAATTCTTTCAACGCCCTGTTAGATAGCATTGGTTTTGCTCAAAATGTAAATAAACCAACTCACAGTCACAAGCACACTCTAGATCTGGTTCTAACATATGGAAATAGAGATTAGTGACCTCATTGTCTTCCATCAAAACCCTAAACTGTCAGATCATTTCCTAATCACCTTTCAGTTTGTTCTAAAAGATTATCCAACCCACAGAATAAAGTCATAATGAAAAGGACAAAATCGGAAAAATCTATCTCAAAGTTCAAAGAAATAAATAGAGCCAATATTCAGCGACATGTCATGTTGATCATGTCATGTGATCCTGCTGCATTGCGAGAACGGCCTTAGTCTCCAGTGTAAGTGATCAATTTGTCGACTTGACCATGAACTTTCTGAAGTCCGCTCTTGATGTTGCAGCTCCGCTAAAGCAGAAGGTCATTAGGCCAAAACGGCGCCTCCCCATGGTACAATGAAGAACTGCGTTCACATAAACAAAGAGTTAGAAAATTAGAAAGACCATTTCGTCGCTCCCACACGGAGGAATCCCTAAAAGCATGGAAAATCTGCCTACTGTCCTATAAGCAGGCTCTGCGTAAGGCCCAAACCAGAGACTATTCAAATTTAATAGAAGTCAACAAAAATAACACTAGATTTCTTTTCAGCACTGTAGCCAGTAGGTAACAAACTGTCACAGCGCAGTAGAGCCCTCACTCCCAGCTACTCTCAGCTCTAATGATTTTCTTCTATTTTTTAACAATAAAATAAAAACAATCAGAGATAAATCAGATTGAAACTCCTCCCACTATTAGCCCTGAAACAAGCCCAAGCTGTAAAACTAGTGTCCCATTATAATCCATCAGTGACACGAGAAACGGTTATTCACTGCTGTTGATCAAGCAGAGAGAACTTCAGCCATTATGTCCTCTAAAACGTCAATCTTGTATTCTAGACCCGATTCCAAGCAGACTCCTCAAAGACATTCTCCCCCTAATTATAGATTCTATTCTTAATATAATAAATACTTCACTAAAAAGTGGTTATGTTCCACAGTCCTTCAACACATGCAGTCATTAAACCGCTTCTGAAAAAGCATCATCTTGATCCTGACCAGTTGATAAACTACAGACTTATTTCAAATCAACCCTTTGTCTCTAAAATCCTTGAAAGAGTTGCAGTTAAACAGCTTTGTCGCCATCTAACAGGACAATAACTTTATTCGAAGTTTTCCAGTCAGGGTTCAGAGCCCACCACCAAGCACTGAAACTGCACTAGTTAAAGTCACAAATGATTTGTTTATTTAGCTGCTGACAATGGACTGGTCTCAATCCTGGTTCTATTGGACCTCAGTGCAGCGTTCGACACCATCGACCACAACATTCTACTGCAGAGGTTAGAATCTGATGTAGGTGTCAGAGGCCCGCCCCTCAGCTGGTTTAAATCCTACCTATCGGATAGGTACCAGTTTGTTAATGTAAACCAGAGCTCCTCCCTGTTCTAAAGTAACCTACGGTGAGCCAACAGGGTTATTCAAGTATGGCAGCTTGAGCACTATCCTCTGTTTCCTACTACTTTTCTATCAAACAATATTTAATATTTAATTTCACTGGCAATTTGTTCATCGCTTTTCCTTCTTTTCCTCCCACTTCCCCGACGGGAGTGGAGCAGGCACATCGAGGACCTGTGGATCCAGATGCTCCTCAACTGCCTGGAGAAACGGTCTGCCTGGAGAAACGGTCTCTACTCCATATGAACGGTTCTTCATCGGCCTCGAAGAATTGGTTCTCCTCCTGAGTGGGTCTAGCTCCACCGTGTATCTGCAAATTGAGGCATATCCGCCTGTCCGTCCGAGGGAGTCGGATCTCTCCTTCACGGTGGAACTCCTACAGGTTTCTACTTTTTCCCAAAGAGGTTTGGTAGTTTTTCCTGGCCGAGAAGGAGGGTCTAAGGACAGGGGAGCTTGGGACATCTGTCTAAGGACACAGGACGCTGGGACATTTCCAAGTCCTTATGAACACTGTTTATTTTGTTTTTTCACTGTAGCCCCTCGAGACCACAACTGTTGTGATTTTGGGCGTGACAAAAATAAATTGAATTGAATTGAATTGAAGTTTCATAATTATCAGAAGAGGGGATTGTAATGGAAAAATGTCTTTCTATCAAGGTTGCAAATGTCATGTCTGTGTATCATATAATATGATCTTAGCTCCGGCCCAGTTGTGGGTCAAAACCTTGAGAGTTGTTTTCATTTTGACTGGAGCTGATTTGGTTGTGAAAATGTGCGTACGTGTCAATGTATGTGACTGTCTTTAACAGGATGTTTACTGTCATTGTTCTGGAGTGAGAAAGGGAAAGCTGATCTTGTCAGGGAAAGTGTTTTATTTACTGTGCACGAGTGAATAAAGATCCACCTATTGAGAAAGACAAACTCTGTTTACATCTTTATTTCTTGGTACTTTTCCACAGAAATGCCACAACAAGAACCCTTGGGAAGTCTGTTCTTACAACATGGAAGGAGCTTAACAAAACACTCAAGCTAAATGAAGATTTTAAAATTTTAAACTGGTTGGCTTACAATCAAAATTCAACATCTAACAGCACAGACTCAAAGCCATAAATGACCTGGCCCCATCCTACCTCAAAGATGCTATAGGACCTTATCATCCAAACAGAGCACTTCGCTCTCAAAATGCTGGACTTCTGGTGGTCCGAAGAGTCTCTAAATGCACAGTAGGAGGTAGAGCTGTGTTGTGGAATCAGCTCTTGTCCAGTTTCCAATTAAGAAACAAGAGCTGAAGCCTTCTCAGAGCACATCAATGCGGTGGGCCCGCATATCAGGTTTACAAGAGAAGATGCAAAGGAGAACCGCTTGGCCTTTCTTGATTGTTCCACTATCAGAGGAGAAGACGGGAAGCTCCAGATAGAAGTATATAGGAAACCCACACACACGGATCAGTACCTGCTCTTTGGCTCTAACCACCCACTACAGCACAAGCTGGGAGTGATCAAAACACTACAACACAGAGCACAAGAGGTGCCCACCAGCTCAGAGGGCAAGAGGCCAGAAGCAAGGCAAGGCAAGGCAAGTTTATTTGTAGAGCACAATTCGTACACAAGGCAATTCAAAGTGCTTCACACAACAGGAAAAAAAAAAAAGCATTAAAATCACAAAGACATGGTAGAAATCACAAAATCTTAATTTAAAAGTGCCAATTTCAGGCTGTCCGTCAAATAGTTCAAGACAAAAAGAGAAGAGCGCAAAGAAAAGCATTTCAGTCATATGCACAGCCAAACAAAACAGTTTTTAGTTTAGATTTGAACATTGCCAGAGTAGCGGCCTGTCTCACATCCTCAGGAAGACTGTTCCAGATTTTAGCTGCATAAAACTGAAACGCACATTCCCCATGTTTAGTCCTGACTCTGGGCACCAGCAGGAGGCCGGTCCCTGAGGTCCTCAGAGTCCGAGATGGTTCATATGGCACTAACATGTCCGAGATGTACTTTGGTGCTAGGCCATGGAGAGACTTGTATACAAGCAGAGCTGCTTTGAAGTCTATTCTCTGAGCCACAGGGGGCAGTGCAGAGACTGAGCACAGGACTAATGTGATCGTACTTCCTGGTTCTAGTCAGGACCCGAGCAGCAGCGTTCTGGATGTACTGCAGCTGTTTTACAGCTCGTTTGGAGAGGCCAGTGAGCAGGCCGTTACAGTAGTCTAATCTACTAGAGACAAACGTCTCTCCAGGTCTGGTTTAGACACTATACTTTTGATTTTGGCAATGTTTTTTAGATGGTAAAAAGCTGCTGATGTTATTGATTTGACGTGGCTGTTAAAATTCAAGTCTGAGTCCATTATTACCCCCAGATTTCTAACTTGATTTGTAGGTTTTAGAGCGAGACTCTGGAGGTGACAGTTAACACTTTCTCTTTGTTTCTGTGGGCCAAAGACGATGATTTCAGTCTTGTCTGAGTTCAGCTGGAGAAAGTTGTTTTGCATCCACACACTGATCTGTTGGATGCAGTGACAGAGTGAATCCACTGGTCCATATTCACCTGTCGTCATGGAAACATAGATTTGAGTGTCGTCTGCGTAATTGTGATAGGACACATTCTCGCAGTGTATCAACTGACCTAACGGCAGCATGTAGAGGTTGAACAGAAGGGGTCCCAGGATTGACCCTTGGGGGAACCCCACAGGTCAGGGGCATCTGGTCTGAGACACAGTTACCAATTTCGACAAAGAACTTCCTGTCTTCCAGATAGGACTTTAACCAGTTTAAGGCAGTGCCAGTGATGCCCACCCAGTCCTCTAGTCTCTGTAAGAGGGTCCCATGATCGACAGTGTCAAAAACAGCACTCAGATCTAACAGAATCAAGACTGTGGCTTTGACCGCGTCAGTGTTCAGGTGGATGTCATTTGTCACCTTGACAACAGCAGTCTCAGTGCTGTGATGAGGTCTAAAACCTGACTGGAAAACATCAAATGAGTTGTTTATTAAGAGGAAATCAGTGAGCTGTTGGTAAACAACCTTTTCAAGGACTTTGCCCCAAAATGGCAGATTAGAGATGGGCCGGTAATGACTCAGTACTGCAGCATCAAGACTGCTCTTCTTTAGGAGAGGCTTTATGACCGCAGTTTTCAAAAGATATTGGGAATGTTCCAGATTGAAGCGACATGTTAACTATGTGAGTGAGTGGTGCTAACAAACTGTTCAGCACAGACTTTAGAAATCTGGAGGTCACACATGGAGGCAGCATGTAGATGAACTCAGACTGGTGATGATCTCGTGGACAGTTTTGTCAGTTACAGGTGCAAAGTGAGTCAGCTCTAAGTGTGTAGGTGGTTTTAAGGTTATTTTTTGCATTTTAGAATTTATAGCATTTTCAATGCCCTGAACTTTGTCATTAAAGAATAATGCAAACTCATTACACTTGGATGTGGAAATGAGTTCTAACGGGAGCTGAGCTGGAGGGTTTGTTCATCTGTTTACTGTGGCCAACAGGACACGCCAGTTGTTACTACAGCTTCCAATTATTTCAGAAAAAATATCCTTCCCTAGTTCTACATAAAATGAGGTTCTACATGTACAACTTCTCTCTGTAAATCTCTTTCTGAACCTGGAACTTTGACTTTCGCCATTTTCGTTCGGCCCGGCGGCACTCCCTTTTCTGTGCCCTGACCGAATCATCATTTCTCCATGGCGACTTCTGCTTATTTTTAACAATTTTAGCCTTCATAGGGGCAATGGTGTCGAGAACATTCAAAACACTAGATGTAACAGAGTTCAACAAATCATTTACATTAGAACATGAGACATTTTTAAAGTTAATCATTTCCATAAACAGTTTTCCCGTGCTGTCATTTATGTGTCTCCTCCGGACAACTGCAGGACCAGCTGGTGGTTTGGGGAAAACAGACGGGTCAAAGAAGACACAGAAATGATCAGACAGAGCAACATCGACCACATTGACGTTTGAAATATTAACCCCTTTTGTAATTAGAAGATCTAGAGTTTGCTCTCTGCTGTGGGTGGGGCCACTCACGTGCTGAGTAAGATCGATAGTTATGAAGCTCTTTAGCGTTTCTGTCACAGATATTATCAACATGAACATTGAAACCACCTGTTATGACCAAACCATCAAAGTCTGTGCATACGACTGAAAGCATCTCAGTAAAATCATCAATAAAACTTTTGCAGTGCTGAGGAGGCTTGTATAAACAATGAAGAGAATGGATGGAGACTGTTTTAGCTCAATTTTAAAGGATACGTACTCAAATGTTGAAAACACCCCAAAGGACAAACTGTGGGTAACTATTTCATCTCTAACAAAAGCACACACACCTCCTCCCTTTTTGTTTTTCTCGTGTTTCAGATTCAAACATAAAGTTGGGTGGAGCAGATTCTATTAGAACTAAATTTCCTGTGTTTTTGTCAAGCCATGTTTCAGTTAAAAACATAAAATCAAGATTATAAGAAGAAATAAAATGATTAATTTAGAATAATTTGTTTACATAAGGATCTGACATTTAGCACAGCAAGTTTCAGACTAGTTTCAGTGAGACTGGGCGTTATCTTTTTACAGGGAATATGAATCAAATATCTCAGATTGGGCAGTCTGACTCGCATTTTGTTTTCCCATCTGTGTGATGTTACTACAGAAATAGCACTAGGGGAGGCTGTTTTTACACAGGGGCCCGGGTTGTTTTGATGTTTATTATGACTATAAGTCGCTGAGACCAGTGCATCCTAGCTATGGGAGATACAAGGTGAAAAGCAGGGGGGTTTAGGTGAGGCGATTTTTGTGTGCGTAGCAACAGTCAGGGGAGAGTTCATCATCGTTGATATCAGAACTCTTGATCTTGCTATATTAGGCGTGAGTGGAGCCATCTTAATGCCTGATTTGATCAGATATTCAAGATGGCTGGGAAGGTCCATGGCTGAGGGTGGAGATGGAAAGGAGAGTGAGGAATCTGTAGTGGGAGTAGATGTTGCAGGGGGGATCCAGGGCTGCTCTGAGGGCCGGGGCGATGGCAGGGATACTGCCGGGCCCGCCACAGATGGGTCCAAGGCCTTTGATGAGGACCGTGCGGGAAAGAACTGAAATGACTCCTGCGCTAGCCGTGGTGAAGATTGTTGTGGTGCTGCTGCAGATGAGTCCTTCGCTGGAGGCGGTGGAGGTGATCGTGGAGCAGCTGGAGTTTAATTCTTTGCTGCTGGTGGTGGAGCGGCTGCTAATAAATCCTTTGGTGGAGGCTGTGGTTGTGGTGCTGCTGATGTTGAAACATTTGCTCGGTCTCTGGTTGATGGAGCAGGAATTTTTCTCTCATTCCTCTCTTCTCTAACTATCTGCTCAGGACCCTGTCCAGGCCCAGCCCAATGCCTCAGAGCGTGGAGCAGGTTCTCTGTCAGCACCCTCACTCCACCTCTACAAAGGTGTGGGCCATTTCTCTTTAAACAGGTCCTCTCGTTCCAGAATAGATAGAAGTTCTCAATGTAGTGCAATCCTCTTGTTGCACACTCTTTGGACAGCCATGTGTTCAGCTGAAGCAGCCGGCTAAACTTGTTTATCTTCCTGTCAATGTTTGGAAAGAGGTCCACTTATGAATGTTTTGATTTCCATTTTATCAAGCTCGTCGAATAACTCCAAGAAGTCTCTTTTCAAAACTTCAGTCTCTTCGCGTCGTGTGTCCACTGCGCCCACGTGCACAATCAGCTGTTTAACTCCTGTGTGGCCAAAACATTTAGAAATACGTGACGTAATCTCAGTGACTGTGGCGCTGGGAAAAGAATGTGTTTTCATTTTTTTCATGCATCACGTGACTTATCGCACCATCCCCAATCAAGACGACCTTGATGTTCGGCACAGATTCTCTCTCTGTCTCTGTCTGCCTTTTCGCCACGTCATGTCTCCCATTTTTCCTTTGTTCATTGACTTCAGTCTTTGAAAGTGGTAAAAATCTGTTTGTAAGTCATAATTTAGGTGACGTTACATTATCTTTGTATTGCTTTGGTTTCGCACCGAGATTGTGCCAGGTCTGGTCTTTAGAAAGTTTTGGAAAGGACAGAGTCAGTCCGGTTTAGGTTGAAAGTAGCTCAGATTTCAAGGCAAATATCCGTGCTTGTAGCTCATGAATTTCTTGTTGAAATTTCCAACAGCGTTGACAGGAGTTTCTTTCTCTTCTCACGGACATGTCGCTGGTTTGTTAGATTTGTTGATTAAAACTCGAAAAGTGCTCTTAAAATCCTTGGTTGACTTAAAAAGGTCATAAAGGACAAGGTGCCTACACAAAAACAGAGCAATGTAGTGTATTCTATCCAATGCAGTGAAGAAAGTTGTAAAGAGCGGTACATAGGGGAGACTAAACAGCCACTTCACAAGAGGCTTTATCAGCACAGAAGACACACGAGTTCAGGACCCCAGAGCGCCGTACATCTTCATCTCAAAGCCACAAACCACTCTATTGAAGACAGTGAGGTGGAGATTCTGAGCAGGAGAAAAGATGGTTTTAGTTAAGGAGTAATGGATGGTTTGTAATGGAGGTTTAAGATTCAACCTTCCAGTTTATAATGGTTTGCTGAAACCCTGGAGACGCCCGGGACATTCGGATGCTAATTAAGGTACTCAGGAAAGAGGGAGCCAAAGTCAGTGAACAATAGGCCCATCCCATTTGGTTTCGATGGCCCATTATCAGGATTCCCACCATGTGGGCAGGGCTTTCACAGAGTAGTAGGATATAAACAAGAGTTCTCAGACTTGTTTCTCTGATTGAGAATGACTCTTGGATGAGAGTCGAAACGTTTTGTTTTTCTAAAACAGAGTCCAGATGACTACAACTGAATCTTTTTCTACAATGGAACACTCCTGGACGAATGAGAGATTACACCGACACTTCCATTCATAGTTCCTTTGGCCAGTAAAAATCTGCCATCTTTATCTTTTTGTTCAAAACCCTCTTGTGTTTTCCCCTGTATGAGTAATCGTAAAGTCTGTTAGAACATCAAAAATGAACTACATTTGGTTATCAGTTGTTGAAATGGTAGTTTCTTGTAGGTATATAATACTGTGCTAACTAATTACATAAAAAATAAATGGGAAGGAGAAAGTAATATTTACTTATTTACTAAGTATTAGTAAATAAGTTACTAATTACAAGACTGCCTGAATCATCAATACATTTATATAATTTAGATGTTATTCCCTTTGAAAGCTCAGAATTATAAATTTAAAAAAATATTTCAATCAAAGGATTATGGTAGTCATTACTTTCTTTAATTTCTTGGTTATAATAACTCCTTATTTGTAAATATCTATAAAAGTTTCTCCAAGTCAAAGAATTCTTTCAACTTATCAAAGCTTTTCATGTGATTTTCTTTTACAATCTGGTGAAAAACGTATGTAACTTTTGTTATCCAGATCTTAAATCTCAAATCTGTGCTAGGTGCATAACCTTGGTCATAGGCCAACCAGTTTAAGATTTTAACATCTTTGTTTAGGTTATATGTTTTGATTAGTTCTATCCATGTTGTAAGCACAGATTTTACCCATGGGTTTTCCACTTCCCCCAAATGACGTTTGTCTTCTGCCTGTAAGGCACCTGAGTAGTTGTTAAAGAATGAGACCTGGGGCTTGGTTGATCCAGATTGGCCCGCAGCGAGACTTCTGGATGAAGCCATGACTCGCTGTTCGTCACTGAAGTTGTGGAACTTCAGTTTAAAAGGTCCTGGACGCTTGTTTGAGGCCGGCTTGTGGACAAGAGAGCGATATGCACGGTCTATTTTATTTTCCCATCTCTTGTTAGAAGTTTAGAAATTCGGGGATCCAGGTCTCCATATACTTGACCACATCCTTGCCCTCAGTGTCCTCTTTAATACTGACAATCCGCAAATAACATCTGCGTTCTCGGTTCTCCAGGTCGTCCAGTTTGTCTGTCAAAACACACACCTGGTTTGTCAATTCTGCCAATTTGGTTTGCAAAGTAGAGTCAGTGTCCCTCAGGTCAGAGACCTCCTCCTCGGCCACCGTAGCCTGGGTGTCCAGATTCTTGGATTTCAAACCACGCATTTGCACTATTTTTGAGTTGCTGTTTTTGTAATCTTGTCAGTAATCTCCTGTAAAGCCGCCATGATCACCGGGTCTATCTCCACCTCCGTGTCCGACTCAAAGTTGGAACTGGAGCCGGAGCAGAAAGGCGGCTGGAGCAGCAGTGGAACTCGAGCTGGAGCCTGTGCTTGGGCGCGCATTGCCGGCCTGATTTTTTGTGTGGTTTTTCTTCTTATTTTTTTTAGCCATGATCACAAAATAAGTTTCCGGTTTCTTCATATGTGTGCTCCCATGTAGAAATATCGGGTCTCTCCAGGTGAGTTCGTAATAAAAACAGATTATTTCCACGGGAACGACAGCAACCAGACAGACATCTGCACTAAGCCGCCATCATCCCGGACGTCCCCAAGTCTGAGTTTTTTGAAGGTCCAAGTTAAAGTTGTTAAAAGCAGTTTCTTTTAGAGCTTTATAGCACTCTGAGGTGAAACCATGACTCCCCAAAGATGTATTGTTCTGTAGTCTTTTGATTGCACCTTGTATTTCCAATACTGTTACTTCATCTCCTCATTTTTTATTTCACAAACATAACAAACAAAAATAATTAATTTCATCTTCTTTGTCTCCTTTTTTTAAATTATTATAATTTTTTATAGAAGAATTTTTTTATGCAGTTTTTTTAGTTTCCAGGCTAATTTTGACACACTTTCCTACAACGTTTATTTGGTGAAGAGAATTTTCTGAACTATTTCTTGTGAGGTCAGCTCATTAATTTCTCCTCTTATCTTTTTAATTTCCTGTAGCTTTTGGGGATTATCTTCGTGGCATGTTTTAACTCCAGCTATTTTTGTTTTTCTTGTTGATAATTTAGTTTTAAAAAAAAAAGAAAAATTAATGTTTCTTTTTTTTAGAGGCAATGACTATAATTTTTCCTCTCAAAACTGCTTTACCAGTATCCCAGAGGATGGGCATGGGACTTTCACCATTGCCGTTCTCCACCAGATAAATCTTAATCTCAATTGAAATGTTTTCCCTAAAGAGCAACTTAACATGAAAAACGCTTATTTTAACTGATTAATTGTGTAATTGGGTCTGAAATGGATATATATATACACACATCCCTGGCTTTACTTTGTCATTTTAGTGCATATTTGTTAAAAATCAGACTTTTAGGTCCAAATCTGTGCCTGCATTGTCCTCTTTGGATTCAACTGTGACCACTACATTTGAATTTTGTAGTTGGACCTGGGGCCTCTGCTGAATCATAAGCTCACTATGACACGACAGACCCCCTGTGAGCCCTGGTACTAAAATTTCAATCCCCGCCACAAATTAGGGTTCCCTCAAAGTTGTTTGCAATCATGTCCATAATATCTGTATCAAAGGTGATATCGCTCCCTGGTGGAGCATACACATTCAGCCGAGTAAAAACCTTTCCATTAATAATTCCTTTAACCAGTACATGTCCGGCCTCTTTGTCTTTGCATTCAAAACTCTCTTCAAAACCTATTTAGTTCAAAATCAAAATTGCAACTCCCCTCTTGCGTTTGCTTCTGTATAAAGACAAGTAAGATTTTTTATTTTTAAAATGTTTTAGTTTTTTCAGCATACGTTTAAAGAAAAAATATGCAACTCTTGACACTTCTGATGCCATTGGGTTGATTTTGCCACTGTAACTCTCCAACACAACATGAAAAAACACATGCTTTCTGCTTCTGAAGAGTGCAGACGCAAACTCCTGTAAACGCTGTTGGAAATTTCAACAAGAAATTTATGAGCCACAAGCACGGATATTTGCTTTGGAATCTGAAAAAGGACCGCACGATACAATCCCTGTGTCATCCAGTGGTAAGAAGTCCACATTTTTTACAAGAAAAACAGCTACTTTCAACCTAAACCGGACTGACTCTGTTTCGTTCCCAAAACTTTCCAAAGATCGTACTTGGTACGAACTTGGCGCGAAGCCTAAGCAATACAAAGATAATGTAACGCCACCTAAAATACAGCTTACAAACAGATTTTTACCACTTTCAAAGACTGAAGTAAATGAACAAAGGAAACATTTAAAACATGACGTGGCGAAAAGGCAGACAGAGATAGAGAGAGAATCTGTGCCGAACGTCAAGGTCGTCTTGATTGGGATGGTGCGATAAGTCACGTGATGCATGAAAAAATGAAAACACATTCTTTTCCCAGCGCCACAATCACTGAGATTACATCACGTATTTTCTAAAACGTGAGGACCTGTTTAAGAGAAAGAGCCCACACCTATGCAGAGGTGGAGTGAGGGTGCTGACAGAGAACCTGCTCCAGGCACGCAAGATCAAGAGTTCTGGTATCAACGATGATGAACTCTCTCCTGACTGTTGCTAAAATTGCCCCACCTAAACCCCCCGCCTTTCACCTGGTCCCAAACTCTCACCGGCTCCTGCTAAACCAACAAAAGCCCCCCCACCTATCCGCCTCTGCCTTTCACCTGGTATCCCCCACAGCTAGGATGCACTGGGTCTCAGCATTGCCGGGACTTATAGCCTGGGTTGGTTTGATAATAAAAATCAAACCAACCCGGGCCCTGTGTTAAAAACAGCCTCCCCTAGTGCTATTTCTGTAGTAACCTCACACAGATGGGAAAACAAAATGCGAGTCAGACTGCCCAATCTGAGATATTTGATTCATATTCCCTGTAAAAAAATAACGCCCAATCTCACTGAAACTAGTCTGAAACTTGCTGTGCTAAATGTCAGATCCTTATGTAACAAATCATCCTTAATTAATCATTTTATTTCTTCTTATAATCTTGATTTTATGTTTTTAACTGAAACATGGCTTGACAAAAACACAGGAAATGTAGTTCTAATAGAATCTGCTCCACCCAACTTTATGTTTGAATCTGAAACACGAGAAAACAAAAAGGGAGGAGGTGTGTGTGCTTTTTGTTAGAGATGAAATAGTTACCCACAGGTTGTCCTTTTCAACATTTGAGTACGTAGCCTTTAAAATTGAGCTAAAACAGTCTCCATCCATTCTCTTCATTGTTTTATACAAGCCTCCTCAGCACTGCCAAAGTTTTATTGATGATTTTACTGAGATGCTTTCAGTCGTATGCACAGACTTTGATGGTTTGGTCATAACAGGTGGTTTTCAATGTTCATGTTGATAATATCTGTGACAGAAACGCTAAAGAGCTTCATGCTGTCCTTGAAACCTTCGGTCTTACTCAGCACGTGAGTGGCCCCACCCACAGCAGAGGGCACACTCTAGATCAGTGGTCCCCAAACTACGGCCCACCTCCACATTTGACCCGGCCCCCTGAACAATACAAGAGACGCATTATTCATGCTCATATGAGTCATAGATTCTGCTCTGACAACTGAAGCTGAACTTTGACCCAAGACTGTGCACGGCACAACACAAACTTTCTTTCTGTGAAGAAACCCAGAGAGGGTTATTTGATTTTTATTGATTTCATGAATAGTGTTATTATATATTTCCTGAATTATTTTTTTCTGTGAAGAACCCAGAGAGGGGTTATTTGATCTCGGAAAGGGTTATTCATATTTGGTTATATGTGGCTTTCTGGAAAACAATACATGTTTACATTTAGGCACCCCTGCGATCGTCACACTTTTTTCTGTTACAAACTGACCCTGGACCCCCATCAGAGAAGGGAAAGTTATGTGGCCCTTTACAGGAAAAAGTTTGGGGACCCCTGCTCTAGATCTTCTAATTACAAAGGGGGTTAATATTTCAAACGTCAATGTGGTCGATGTTGCTCTGTCTGATCATTTCTGTGTCTTCTTTGACCCGTCTGTTTTTCCCAAACCACCAGCTTGGTCCTGCAGTTGTCCGGAGGAGACACATAAATGACAGCACGGGAAAACTGTTTAATGGAAATGATTAACTTTGAAAATGTCTCATGTTCTAATGTAAATGATTTGTTGAACTCTGTTACATCTAGTGTTTTGAATGTTCTCGACACCATTGCGCCTATGAAGGCTAAAATTATTAAAAATAAGCAGAAGGCACCATGGAGAAATGATGATTCGGTCAGGGCACAGAAAAGGCAGTGCTGCCGGGCCGGACGAAAATGGCGCAAGTCAAAGCTCCAGGTTCAGAAAGAGATTTACAGAGAGAAGTTGTACATGTACAACCTCATTTTATGTAGAACTAGGGAAGGATATTTTTCTGAAATAATTGGAAGCTGTAGTAACAACTGGCGTGTCCTGTTTGCCACAGTAAACAGATGAACAAACCCTCCAGCTCAGCTGCCGTTAGAACTCATTTCCACATCCAAGTGTAATGAGTTTGCATTATTCTTTAATGACAAAGTTCAGGGCATTAAAAATGCTATAAATTCTACAATGCAAAAAAGAACCCTAAAACCACCTACACACTTAGAGCTGACTCACTTTGCAACTGTAACTGACAAAACTGTCACTGGAGATCATCACCAGTCTGAGTTCATCTACATGCTGCCTCCATGTGTGACCTCCAGATTTCTAAAGTCTGTGCTGAACAGTTTGTTAGCACCACTCACTCACATAGTTAACATGTCGCTTCAATCTGGAACATTCCCAATGTCTTTGAAAACTGCGGTCATAAAGCCTCTCCTAAAGAAGAGCAGTCTTGATGCCGCAGTACTGAGTCATTGCCCCAAAATGGCAAGATTAGAGATGGGCCGGTAAAGTCCTTGAAAAGGTTGTTTACCAACAACTCACTGATTTCCTCTTCATAAACAACTCATTTGATGTTTTCCAGTCAGGTTTTAGACCTCATCACAGCACTGAGACTGCTCTTGTCAAGGTGACAAATGACATCCACCTGAACACTGACGCGGGCAAAGCCTCAGTCTTAATTCTGTTAGATCTGAGTGCTGCTTTTGACACTGTCGATCATGGGACCCTCTTACAGAGACTAGAGGACTGGTGGGCATCACTGGCACTGCCTAAACTGGTTAAAGTCCTATCTGGAAGACAGGAAGTTCTTTGTCGAAATTGGTAACTGTGTCTCAGACCAGATGCCCCTGACCTGTGGGGTGCCCCAAGGGTCAATCCTGGGACCCCTTCTGTTCAACCTCTACATGCTGCCGTTAGGACACATTCTCGCTGCGTATCAACTGACCTATCACAATTATGCAGACGACACTCAGATCTATGTTTCCATGACGACAGGTGAATATGGACCAGTGGATTCACTCTGTCACTGCATCCAACAGATCAGTGTGTGGATGCAAAACAACTTCCTCCAGCTGAACTCAGACAAGACTGAAATCATGGTCTTTGGCCCACAGAAACAAAGAGAAAGTGTTAACAGTCACCTCCAGAGTCTCGCTCTAAAACCTACAAATCAAGTTAGAAATCTGGGGGTAATAATGGACTCAGACTTGAATTTTAACAGCCACGTCAAATCAATCACATCAGCAGCTTTTTACCATCTAAAAAACATTTCCAAAATCAAAAGTATAGTGTCTAAACCAGACTTGGAGAGACTTATCCATGCGTTTGTCTCTAGTAGATTAGACTACTGTAACGGCCTGCTCACTAGCCTCTCCAAACGAGCCGTAAAACGGCAGCAGTACATCCAGAACGCTGCTGCCCGGGTCCTGACTAGAACCAGGAAGTACGATCACATTAGTCCTGTGCTCAGGTCTCTGCACTGCCCCCTGTGGCTCAGAGAATAGACTTCAAAGCAGCTCTGCTTGTATACAAGTCTCTCCATGGCCTAGCACCAAAGTACATCTCGGACATGTTAGAACCTTTTCCCAAACTTTAGAAAGGAGGGGAAGTTTATATATTGGCCTATGCAGGGGTGTCCAAACTTTTTTCACCGCGGGCCGCATTTTGAAACTTATACGGAGCAGAGGGCCACAGACAACCCAACAATGAAGTGAATGATTCGAAATGTTGCCTTTGACATCGTTTCGATGGGCCTCCACACTTTTAATAAGACTTGGAACATTAATATTATGTTGGTATAACATCAAAATGCTTGAATTCTTCCAATTTTACAGTAAGAAGTACTACTTTTTGTTGTTTGGGCCAACTTAGTAGGAAGCTGGAGAGCCAAAAAAATTGGTTGGAGCCGGGCCGTAGTTTGGACATGCCTGGCCTATAGTTTGTACGGACATTAGGATCCAAATTGTGCTTTTAAATAAGGGACTGGCCAACAGTATGTCTAAAAACAGAGGGGACACAGCCAGAGGAAAGTGATGCACTATTAATTCATTCATGCGATACGGCTTGTTCCCGTTAGGGGTCGCGGGTGACTGGAGCCTGTCCCAGTGCCTTTGGGCCTTAGGCGGGGTACACCCTGGACAGTGGCCAACGACTATGTGATGGAGCCAGTCCGTCTCGGTTTGTAGTCTCAGTTTGAACAAGCGCGGGGCCCGTTCATGCCCGCGCGCACAGACCAAAACACGTTCCCCGCTTTCCCTGCCGTTTCATTCATTCGCACCACACGCATCTTTCACATATTTCCACGCACTCCTCTAACACTAATTCGCCAAGGGTGCACACTTGCTGTAAATATTTTGCACCATTTTTGCACTTTGAGATTGGCACAATAAATTCACCTGAGCACTTGGAATTTGACGTGCCTATGCTTTAAAGAGAGCCCCACTACAGACTAACTGCATTAAAGACTTTAAGAAGCTTTGAAGGTAGGCAATCTGTGGGACAGTAGGAGGGTCTAAGCATCTTAACTATCTATGCAAGTTCACTGAGGGCTATAGGCTCAAACTTCTCCAAGGCTACATGACACAGAGGAACAGCTGCAGGGTCAGATATTGGGGACAGAGAGAAGGTGGACCTAATCCATTCAATTTTTAGATTAATTCCTGCCTACATTCACACATGGGTTAATGATGTTATTCAATACATTGAAAAGCACCTGGGGCTTAATCCTACACCACATAACTCACTCCAACACCATCATCCAGTTCTGTACTGTGGGTTTTATTCTGTTGTTTTATTCTGTTGTTTTATTCTCTTGTACAGTGTCCTTGGGTGTTCTGAAAGGCGCTTTTAAATCAAATGTATTATATTATTATTGCTATTTGTGGACACAAGGTTAGACATATAATCACATTTAGAAGTTTAAACAGCCAGGTGATAGGCAGCTAAAGAAGTCCTGAGCATCTGTAGAGAAATGTCCATCTCTTGTCAGAATCAGAATCAGAAAGGGTTTATTGCCATTGTCAATGAACAAAATTCACACACATAGGAACTTGTCTCGGCATTAAGGTACAACATAAAACACTGAGCAATAATAAAAACAACATATATTCAATCCAAAGGGCATGCATTAAGAGACTATTAAAAATGACTATAGTATAAAATACAAATAAAATAGGCATTACTATGAACACAAGAATTACAGTTAAATTTACAGTTTGAGTGCAGAAAGTGACAGTGCAGTGAGTGATGAATAGTTGCAGTTGAAGTGACAGGTGTTTAAGAAGTGTCCATGAGTCCAACGGCAGAGGGAAAGAAACTATTCTTGTGGCGGGAGGTTATGGTCCGGATGGATCGTAGCCCCCGGCCTGAGGGAGTGGTTCAAATAGTCTGCACCATCATCTGCACTGGCAGCTTGGCTTTCCTCAGCTGCCGCAGGAAGTACATCCTCTGCTGGGCCTTCTTGATGAGGGAGCTGATGGAGGGCTCCCACTTGATGTCCTGGGTGATGGTGGTGCCGAGGAAGCAGAAGGAGTCCACGGGGATGATGGGCGAGTCTGTCATGATGAGGGGGGCTGGGGGGCAGGGACTTTTCCTGAAGTCCACAATCATCTCCACTGTCTTTTGGGCGTTCATATGACTTCATGACTATAAACGTCAGTGCCACTGGCCTGTAGTCATTAAGTCCAGTGATCCGGGCTTTTTTGGGACAGGAACAATGATGGACTTGAAGCAGGCTGGGACGTGGCATGACTCCAGGGACGTGTTAAAAATGTCTGTGAAGACGAGGGACAGCTCTCCTGCGCAGTGTCTTAAGGTGGCAGGAGAAACACCGTCTGATCCAGCAGCTTTTCGGGGGCTGATACAGCCTCTTGTGCAGTGGCTGTTTAGTCCTCCCTATGTAACGCTCTTTACAACTTTCTTCACTGCATTGGCTAGAATACACTACATTGCTCTGTTCTTGTGTAGGCATCTTGTCCGTAGGGTGAACCAGTTTTTGTCTTAACGTGTTGCCGGGTTTAAAATAAACTGGGATTGTGTGCTGTCTCAAAATTCTTTGCAGTTTTTCCAAGAGTCCAGACACAAAGGATAGAGACTCAATTTCTTCTTCGTTCTGTTTCCCTTTTGTCCCTTTTGTCCTACTTTTTGGTTCTTTTCACATTGTTCAGAGCCCAAGTCGGGTATCCACAGGCTGAGAGAGCATTCCGGACGTGTGTTTCCTCTTTCTCTCTTGCCCTCTGAGCTGGTGGGCACCGCTTGTGCTCTGTGTTGTAGTGTTCTGATCACACCCAGCTTATGCTGTAGTGGGTGGTTTAGAGCCAAAGAGCAGGTACTGGTCAGTGTGTGTGTGTGTGGGTTTCCTATATACTTCTATCTGGAGCTTCCCGTCTTCTCCTCTGATAGTGGAACAATCAAGAAAGGCCAAGCGGTTCTCCTTTGCATCTTCTCTTGTAAACCTGATATGTCCAGATGACTACAACTGAATCTTTTTCTACATTGGAACACTCCTGGATGAATGAGGGATTACGCCGACATTTTGATTTACTGTAATAATGCCGCTGGATTTGCTATAAAAGGTGTTTTTGTCTGTATAGTCCAGAGAAATCATTATTTTTATAGTCAACAAGTCATAATTTGTCGATTAACCATTGCAGCCCTAATGGTTAATCGACTTTAAATGTGTTCATTCACATTTAAAGTCCATATACAATAAAATCAGTAAAAAGGGAATTTCATCATATTCAAGATTTTACCAAACATTTTTCCTGTTTTTCTCCAATTTGTCCATTTTGGTGACGTGGCCTTGTCACTTCCTGGTTTGACATGGACAGCAAATATAACATCGTTGAAGGTAATTCCCCAACTGACACTTAGCAACCAGATTGTAAACCATTTAAATCAAACAATGGTCATGATTTGACAAATAATTACACCTGACATCATGTTTATTTTGTTAAATGATTATTTAAACGTCATAAAAACGTGTAAATTGTGTGCAAATTGTCTGCATTTGTGATGGAATGGCACTTTTTGATGACATAGGAGGAGGTATTCTGTTGTACAATTCGGCACTACTTCCTGTAATTTTCAACTTTTATTTGCATTTTTTTTTTTGCAAACCGCAGTATGACTGATTAAAAACTGTGATAATTATTTACCACAGGCACTAACTAACTGAACAATGTCATTATTAGAAAAACATGAGAACCTGTCATACAGACTTTAGTACACAATATACTATGAACGATATTATTAAAACTTTTTTTTGACGCAATCATTTTAGTTATTATATCATATATTATGAAGTCATATTAAGGTTTATAGATGTGTTTACAAACCTAGGGACAATGGCTGTGGTCATACAAGCGTTACCTGCAGTGACTCACCTGTCTTTACATCCCCTATGCCGCCGCAGGAGAGGGAGAGAAAGCAAGTTATTCTGGGAAATCCACAAAGTAAGAAAGACTTGGCCGTGATGCGCTCTCTACACTGGATGCCCTCACTAGTGTGCACCATTATCTTCCATGAGCATGAGCAGCCAAGCCTCTGACAGGTTTCACGGGGCACGGACGAGTGCAGCCCGAACGAGTGACCGTCCTCCCGTGGACCCACCACCTGCGGGAGGATCCGTAAGGGGCTGGTGCAGAGGGATCTGGGCGGCAGTCGACGGCAGGGGCCTCGACGACCGGATCCCCGGACACAGAGACTAACTCTGGGGACATGGAACGTCACCTCGCTGGGGGGGAAAAGTTAGCCTGAGCTTTGTGTGGAGCGGGAGGAAATGTGAAACCTATAACTATAACTGCGGTACTATACTATCCGACTATATATTTTATAGTCGGCCTCACCTCCACGCACAGTTTGGGCACTGGAACCCATCCTCTCGAGAGGGGCTGGACGCTCCACTTCTCTGGTGTTGCCTGCGGGGAGAGGCGGCGGGCTGGCGTGGGCTTGCTTATTGCCCCACAGCTCAGCCGCCCCATGTGTTGGAGTTTACCCCAGTGAACAGAGAGAGGGTCGCGTCCCTACGCCTTCGGGTTGGGGACAGGTCTCTCACTGTGGTGTCGGCCTACGGGCCGAACAACGGTGCTGAGTACCCGGCCTTCTTGGAGTTCCTGGGAGGGGTACTGGACAGTGCACCGACCGGGGACTCCGTTGTTCTACTGGGGGACTTCAACGCCCACGTGTGCAACGACAGTGAGGGGAGAGGGGTGATTGCGAAGAACGGCCCCCCCCCCGATCTAAACCCGAGCGGTGTTCAGTTATTGGACTTATGTTTGACTGTGCTAATCACGGACTGTCCATAACGAACACCATGTTCAAGCACAAGGGGGTCCACCAGTGCACGTGGCACCAGGACACCCTAGGCCGGAGATCAATGATCGATTTTGTTGTCGTGTCATGGACACTCGGGTAAAGAGAGGGAAGCTGGAGCTGTCAACCGATCACCACCTGGGTGGCGAGTTGGATCCGCTGGCGGCGGAGGAAGCCGGACAGACTTGGCAGGCCCAAGCGTATAGTGAGGGTCTGTTGGGAACGTCTTGCGGAGCCCACTGTCTGCAGGGTCTTCAATTCACACCCCGGGAGAGCTTCTCCCAAATCCCGGGGGAGGCTGGGAACATTGAGTCCGAGTGGACCATGTTCTCTCGACCTCCGTCGGACGGTGGAAGGAGTAGTTTTCTTTTGAGGACCTCCTAAATCCCACTGTCACGTCTTCCGAGGAGGAAGTAGAGACTGAGGACTCGGAGGGTGACTCATCTATCACCCAAGCCGAAGTCACTGTGAGGTTGTTGGCAAACTCCTCGGTGGCAGAGCTTCGGGGGTGGATGAGATACGCCCTGAGTACATAAAGTCTCTGGATGTTGCAGGACTGTCTTGGTTGACACGCCTCTGCAACATCGCGTGGCGGTCGGGGACGCGAGGTGCCTCTGGACTGGCAGTCCGGGGTGGTGGTCCCTCTGTTCAAGAGAGGGGGACCTTATTGGTTGGAGGGTGTGTTCCAACTATAGAGGGATCACACTCCTCAGCCTCCCTGGTAAGGTCTATTCCAGGGTACTGGAGAGGAGAATCCGACCGATAGTCAAACCTCGGATTCAGGAGAGCAGAGTGTCTTTTCGTCCTGGTCGTGGAACACTGGACCAGCTCTATACTCTCCATCGGTGTGCTCGAGGGTTCATGGGAGTTTGCCCAACCAGTCCAGCATGTGCTTTGTGGATCAGGAGAAGGCTTTTCGACCGTGTCCCACGGGTTGTCCTTTGGGGGGTGCTGCGGTGAGTACGGGGTCCAGGCCCTTTGCTCATGGTCTTGTCTCAAATTAGATAGTGCCGCGTGGGGGGCGGCTGTATTGTCATCTGACCTGTCATATGTCCCTTGATTGACCGGTGCAGTAGAGCAGTCAGAGCTGTGTTCGGCATCATCTAGTGCCAGGCAGTAAAGTCAGACCTGTTCCCAGTGCGTGATTGGACTCCGCCAGGGCTGCCCTTTGTCACTGGTTCTGTTCATTGTTTTTATGGACAGAATTTCTAGACGCAGTCAGGGGTCGGAGGAAGGGTCCGGTTTGGAGAACACAGGATCTCATCTCTGCTGTTTGCAGATGATGATGTCCTGATGGCTCCATCAAACCTGGATCTGCCAACATGCTCTGGGATGGTTTGCAGCCGAGTGTGAAGCAGCTGGGATGAGAATCAGCACCTCCAAAATCTGAGGCCATGGTTCTCAACCGGAAAAAATGTGCTTGCCCTCTCCGGGTGGGTGGGGAGTCCTTGCCCCAAGTGGAGGAGTTCAAGTATCTTGGGGTCTTGTTCACGAGTCTGAGGGAAGGATGGAGCGTGAGATTGACAGGCGGATCGGTGCAGCGTCTGCAGTGATGCGGTCGCTGCATCTGACCGTTGCGGTAAAGAAGGAAGCTGAGTCGAAAGACAAAGCTCTCGATTTACCGGTCAATCTACGTTCCTCCCTCACCTATGGTCATGAGCTTTGTGGTAGTGACCGAAAGGACAAGATCGCGGATACAAGCGGTCGACAAATGAGTTTCCTCCGCAGGGTGGCTGGGCGCTCCCTTAGAGATAGGGTGAGGAGCTCAGTCACACGGGAGGAGCTTGGAGTAGAGCCGCTGCTCCTCCACGTCGAGAGGAGCCAGCTGAGGTGGCTCGGGCATCTGTTCCGGATGCCTTCTGGGCCCGAAAACACCTCGGAGGCCTCGGGGAAGACCCAGGACACGCTTGAGGGACTATGTCTCTCGGCTGGCCTGCGGAACGCCTCGGGATCCCCCCGGAGGAGTTGGAGGAAGTGTCTGGGGATTAAGGAAGTCCCTGCTTAGACTGCTGCCCCCGCACGACCCGGCCCCGGATAAAGCGGAAGAAGATGGATGGATGGACCTTTTAAAAGTTATTGTAGCAGTAAGAATTTCTTTCTGCGTGGATATAAAGACTCACCTGAACTACCAGCACTGCCCTCTCTCCGGCTCTTGGCACTGCTGTCGTGTCCCGACTTCACCCTCTGCATCAGAACAGCAAACAGTCGAGACTGAAGCAAGCTGAACCAGGTCTGAACCAGGTTGAACAGGATCTGAAGCGTAATCCTGAACACAGTTTGAAACCAGGTCTGAACCACTGAACAGGACTGACCAGTCTGGAACCAGGTGAAATCATGTTGAACCAGGTCTGAAGCAGGACTGAACCAGGTTTGAACCAGGTCTGAACCAGGTCTGAAGCAGGACTGAACACGGTCTGAACCAGGTCTGAACCAGGTCTGAAGCAGGACTGAACCAGGTCTGAACCAGGTCTGAACCAGTCTGAAAGCAGGACTGAACCAGGTCTAGAACCAGGTCTGAACCAAGGTGTGAAGCAATGGACTGAACCAGGTCTGAACCAGTCTGAACCAGGTCTGAAGCATGACTTGAACCAGGTCTGAACCAGGTCTGAACCAGGTCTGAACCAGGTCTGAAGCAAGACTGAACCAGGACTGAACCAGGACTGAACCAGGACTGAAGCAGACTGAAGCTGGACTGAACCAGGTCTGAACCAGGTCTGAAGCAGGACTGAACCAGGTCTGAACCAGGTCTGAACCAGGTCTGAAGCAGGACTGAACCAGGTCTGAACCAGGTCTGAAGCAGGACTGAACCAGGACTGAACCAGGACCAGCTAGATATTTCACTCATGAGCCAGATACAAAGATCAAGAGCACTGGTGAAGTGCTAAATAAACTCCACTAGCTCCTTTCAGGTGTAATTTGCCTGCTGAGTCCAGAACAGCTGCATGGGATCAGTCCGTGGCTTCACTCACTAAAGCTAGTGGCTCCTGGAAAAGCACAGGTAACAAGTGGGCACTTCTGCTGAGTCAGAATGTGCTGAGGAAACATCATCGCTCACACGCTTTTTTCTGGTATTAGTGTTCATATGCTGCACGTATGGATCTATCTTTGTTTACCCTATGTGTACGACCTGGTGGTGAGGGGTGTGAATATGCACAACAAAACAGAACCAATGAATGGGCTTCACTTTTTAAGCATCGATTTAAGGACCTTTTTTCAAAATATTGAATATTTTGTTGTAAATTGTGAAATGCTATGGCCATGGTCCTAATCTTTCATCATTCCCAAACCCATGGAAAGGCTGTGTTCAAATGACGTCCCAACATTCTCGAAGTTTCCAGAATGCCTAGTTTCAAACTGAGCTGAGACAGGTGAGGATTCAGAGCTCTGGTTTCTGGTTCATATCTCTGTAGTATCTGGGTCCACGAGACGCAAAAACAGACAACACACATCTTCTCTTTCATCACAAGAGGCCCAGTCATGTACAGAATGTTGTGTGTGTTGTGTGTCATGCATAGTATGTTGTGTGGTATGGACTCCTGATGGGGCTCACCTGTTCCCGTAACTCCCTCATCTGCTCTCCAGCTTCTTGAGTTTGCCAGCGTATTTCCTGCACGTCTCTGCCAGGCCCATGTCAGTGCACAGCCTCACCAGGAACCGCATGGGCCCTACACACAGCACCACACACAGACACACACAACACACGACAGAACGCACAGACACGCACAGACACAAGACCAGACACGCACAGAAACACACGACACAAAGCACAGACACGCACAGACACCATCGCCACAATGAACACGCACAGACACTCACGACAGACACACACAAGACGACACGCACAGACACGAGCACAGACACCACACAGACACACACAGACACACACACACAGACACGCACAGACACCAGAGACACGCGACACACACACAGACACGCACAGACACCTACAGACACGCACGAGACACGCAAGACAAACAGACACACGACACACGCACACGACACGCACAGAACACACAGAGACACACACAGAAGCAGCAGACACACACAGATACACGTCACACAGACACAGACACACACAGACACACACAGGACACAGAGACACCACAGACACACAGCACACACGAGACATCAGCTAGACACACAAGACAGCACACCAGACACCACCAGACACGACAACACACACACAGGACACACAGACACCACAGACAGAGACACACAGACACATACACGACAGACACACACACCAGACACACAGACACACAAAGTAGCAACACCCACGACATCCACCAGACAGTTACACACAGACAACGCACAGACACGCACAGCACACACAGAGCACACACAACACACGAGATCACACACGACACAGCTACACATCCCACAGACACACACACAACGATAGACACACAGAGCACAGCACCAGAGCACACATACACACCCAGAACACACTACACAGACACACACAAGGCATACATAGACACTACAGGACGCACGAGAATCTACAGCAGAGCAACAGCAAACACTATCAGTCACAGACAGCGAGCACAGCCAAATACACAGCAACCACAACCAACAGTACACAGCATTTCAGACCACAGACACACACAGTAACAACACACGAGTACAACGCCATGCATGCACACGCACAAGGGACACACAGAGAACTACAACACAGACACATCCAGACACACACAGACAACATAGACACACAGACACACACATGACACACACAATCAACGCGACAGAGCGAGCAACACGAGAGCAGCACAGACACATGCCATAGACAACACACCCGAGATCACACATCTAGAAGCACTACTATCCAGTATGAGCGACACTAGAACACAACCACACACACAACACATCCTCACAGAACACACATATACACACAACACATCAACACACACAAAGACACATGCGAGCACAGACACTAGAATCACTCTATCTACGCGAGACACGCACAGACACGGCACAGCACACACACCATCATACACAACGTAAACAAACAACGAGACAACAGCACACAAGACACAAACCACTATGAACACACCACATCATACAAGACTACAACAGTACTCCATACACGAACACACCAGACACACAGAACACATCGACAGCAGAGCACACAGGCACAGTACAACTATGGACTACACACAACACACACAGACACAACAGACACAACAGACAGACACACACACACACACACACACACTCACCACACAGACACACATTCAGTCAGCGCGAGCCAGCCCCTCTGCACAAATAGTCTGGTTTTATCAACATTCCACATTTTCAGGAACCTTGCTGGATATTCTTTTATCAGTTCCAAAGATTTCTGTAGTTTCCTGCAGAGACATGAATAAGAGAGTGAATAACTCAAAGGTCTTAATTACACAGAGCGCATACACACCACACACACGCACACACGCACACCACACACACAGACGCCACACACGCGCGTCCACGGGTCGATGTGCTTCATACCGGACGACGAACGCATACACACAACACACCACACACAGACGCACACCACCATACACACTCTCTACTGGACAACACACCGCAGACGCTACGCAACACGCATACACTAGCACCACACATCGACAACCACACACAACCACACGCACGCAGACTTCTACTATCATTCAATATATCATCTATCTAACCACCGCCGCAACGGTACTTATACGGCATACACCCACACAACGCAACCACCACACACAGACCACGCATACACACCACACACACACACGGACGGACGCACACCACACCACACAGACGCACGGACACACACCACAACAACGCACGGACACACACCGCAGACGCACGTACACGCATACACCCACCACACACACGCGTTTGGGAGAGGCTCGTGGTGTACGGGGTGAAAGCGCACACCACACACACAGACGCACGCAATACCACACCACACCACACACCAGACGGACGGGACACGCACACCACGAAAACACAGTGACGCACCGCATACACCCACCACACACACGCAACGGACACACACCGCAGTACGCACCGTACACGCTATGCACACCAGCACACACGCACGGGGGACACACACCACACACACGCACGGTCACGCACACTCCACTACATTCAACAGACGCACAGCATACACACCACACCACACGCACGACACACACCGCAGACGCACGTACCACGGCCCTATTGCACACCACAACACGCAGGACCCACACCACACACCACCGCAAGGACCGCACCACCACACACACGACGCACGCATACACACCACACCCAACCACACACGCACGGACACACACCGCAGAAGCACGTACACGCATACACACCACACACACGCCGGGACGCACACCACACACACAGACGCTACGCATACACACCACCACACACGCGACACACGGTACACACCAACCGCAGACCGCACGTAACACGCATATCAATCACTAACGACCACACACGCTACGGCGATCACTCGAATACGACTACACCTACAACACGACCCAGACAGCTGACGCTACACACCACACAACACATACTCTATACGGACGCTATCTAGCACAACCACCAACAGCACGCTACGCAATAATTCAAATCATACTACAAAACACACTACACTACACTAGCAATACGGACACACCACCGCAGGGTATCACGCACGTACTACGCATGCTTACACCCACCACAACTCTACGCCCTGTATACCGAGGAACGCACAGCGCGAGCAGCGACGACGGTGCGCACTACCGCGCAGATTACACCAACCACACCACACACACGCAACACACGGAACACACACCGCAGCGAAGACTCAACGTACCAACTCATTATTACACTACGCCACGGGAAACACCACTACACACAACACGCACATGCACACACCACACACACGCACACCACCACACACACGCCCACGTGTAACAAACAGGCACACACACAGACAATAAAAAGTTTACTTACCACTTCTTCTGAAGCAACTTGCAACCAGAGCTGCCATTTGACTTCAAGTTGGTCTGAAAGTTAGTAGTATAGTAACAACTGAGTAACTATCAACCAACAAACCCAGTATAGTGAATACTTAGAACAAGTAATCAATAGTTAAAGAAGTTCATGTTGAACCACACCCCCCCCCCACACACACACACACACACACACACAACAACCACAAACAACCACACAGACCACAGATCAACCCAAACAACCACAACACACACACAACCACACAACACACCACACACACACACAAACCACAAACAACCACCACACCACAACACACAACACACACACACACACACACAACCACAGACACAACCACACACACACAATAACCACCAACACACACACACACACACACACACAGATACACCACAACCACCACACACACATACAACCACGAACAACATCTCACACACGCACACACACACACACACACACAGATACAACACCAGAAGCAAACCACAACACAACATACAAACCCACGAAACAAACCACTAGCACACACACACACACCACACACACAGATACCACACACCACCAACAACCACACACAAACCCATACAAACCCCCGAACAACCCAACACACACACCACCAACACCACAGATAACCAACCACAACAACCACACAGGTTACAAACATTACAACCACGAACAACCACACACCACCAACACACACACAGATACAAACCACCAACAAACCACACACACCACACACACAACCATAAACAACCACACACACACCACACACACAACCCACAAAACCAACCCACACACACACAGATACAACCACCAACAACCACCACACACCATACAAACCACACACACCACACACACACACACACACAGATACAAAACACCAACAACCACACACAAACATATAATCACGAACAACCACACACAACCAACACACACCCCCCACACACCACACGTGTGGGTTTGGCAGAGTGCACCTGTTGTTCTTGCAGTAGACGTACTGTATTAGTGTGGCTCTCTCAAAGTACTGAATGGCCTTCTCGAAGAAGTGCGGTTTCTATGTGGTACGCCGCGAGCCACTCCGATCACATCGATGTTGGAAGGAAAGTACCTGAAAGACTGGAAGGGCACGACTTATTTAAACACACATGATAAAGATCGATGATCGACTCAGTGTCTGGACAAAAACATCTTGATGTATCATTTGAAGTTTAAATGATTTAAGTACGGAAGTAATAATGCGCACCAAAGGTTGGTATTTTCATAAGACAGGACACATATTGTCACTTAGATTTACTCACTTTTACTCTCAAACTAAACATGAACTCAAGCAGGAGTAAAGTAGGATGTCCCAAATGTACACGAGTAAATCTGAGTGAGTAAATGTATCCGGATAAATGTAACTGAGTAAAAACTCTCCGTCTCTCTCTCCCACACTCTCTCTCTCGCATCTCTCTCAACACACACTCTCTCTCACAACTCTCTCTCTCACTCTCTCTCTCACACACTCTCTCTCACACACACTCTCTCTCTCACACACTCTCTCTCTCACACACTCTCTCTCTCGCTCTCTCTCACACACACTCTCTCTCACACACACTCTCTCTCTGCACACACTCTCTCTCTCGCTCTCCCACACTCTCTCTCACTCTCTCTCTCCCACACTCTCTCTTCACTCTCTCTCACACACACTCTCTCTCACACACACTCTCTCTCACACACACTCTCTCTCACACACACTCTCTCTCACACACACTCTCTTCTCGCTCTCTCACACTCATGCTTCAGACTCACACCACACTCTCTCTCTCTGCTCACTCTCTCAGACTCACACACACTCTCTCTCTCTCTCACTCTCTCTCACACACACTCTCTCTCGCTCTCTCACACTCATGCTCAGACTCACACACACTCTCTCTCGCTCTCTCCACACTGCATGCTCAGACTCACACACACTCTCTCTCGCTCTCTCACACTCATGCTCAGACTCCACACACACTCTACCACACTCGCACTCTCTCTCTCTCTCTGCAGCAGGACTACTTCGGGACTTTACACTTTGACTTTACACTCTTCACATTTATAGATGGGCACAGATAAGGCCATAACTGCTCTTATTGCATATGCCAATGAAGGGGCAGGGGACAAAGGGGGCAGGGGCTTGAGTCCCCCCCTAGCCCCCCTCTGAATGATGCTGCACTTGGATCATTTTACATTTGATTTAAAGAACAAGACGCTATTATGCTTTAACTCAGTTGTTTATTAAAACGCTCATCTGCAATATTGATACTAAAACGAACTTTGACAACAACTCAATAGGAACAGGTTAATTGATTTCCTGGTCAAAAACTGCAGAAGCTGATAAGCCCCGCCTCTTCATAGTGATGTTGCAAACTGTAACAAACTGCCAGATTATCATTTACACGGTTTTATTTTTTGTCAAAGTGATATTTTAGAACTCTAAGTGTTTCAGTCAGAGTATGCATTTTTTCAAATATCAGGCATGCGGGGCGGGGATAGGGGGTAGGAGAAAAGATGAATTTTCGGTAGCACTTCGTAGCACGGCAGGGTTACTCAAAGTTGCAGGATTAATCAAAATACAGCCTTTGTATAAACTAATGTTTGAGAAAACGCGGTTGATAAAGTTGATTTTACGGTAGTATATGTCCCCTTGAAAGGTGCTCTATGTGTGGGCTCTATTCCGTCCGACTGGTCTCCATGCTTTGGCTGGGCATTTCAAACCCATTGTAGACTCCCTGCTGGGTCAGCTTCACCTTCTCTGGCGTGGCCCAAGGGTGGCATCAACCTCTGTGAGGTCTTTAAGGCCAACATTCAATTTCATATTGTTTAAAGAATAAATAATGTTGTTTTATGTCTATATTTACAGCTTTATTTTTTTGTAATTTGTCATCGAACATGCATGTGCATTTGTGGATGTGAGAGAATTCACCCAAAAGGAGATCAAGTTTTATTTCCAAAAAGGCCAAAAGTGCTCTGCCACTGCATTCACTTTGCAGCGGTACTCCAACCTCATTGAAGACATCAGGTTTGAACACAAGGTAAGATATTTAATCAAGAGTTCTTAATGCTGGCAGCATTAGCATGCTTTTTTTTTAGCACTGGCCGTGTGGATGAATCACAGTACTTACATGGTACTGTTCAAGTACAGGAAGCTTATAATATTGCAAAGTTGAGGCTAATTACATTTATCTATAGCCATGGTCGAACACATTTTTACATGTGTTTTGTTCTAATGACTGGTGTGATTTTTTGAGCAGTAAAAATGAAGCAAAAAGGCCCTAGTCAGTCCAGTAGTGCCCGGTGGTCGAGTTGGTTAAGGCGCACAGCACACATATGCCAGGCTACAGTGAGTTTGAATCCCGACTCTGACATTTACTGCATGTGTCCTCCCTTCTCTCTCATCCCCATTTCACACTAAATTCCAGTCAATAAAGCCTACGGGCACTAAAATCTTAAAAAAAAAAAAAAAGTACCAGCAGGACCTTGAATGGTGTGTGGGACAAGCACATGGACTGTACCCCAAACTCAAGTCTGTCCAGCAGTGAATACAAGATGCTGGTATTTACTTAGTGGACAGACATCAGACTAAAGAGAAACCATTAAAAATGGACAACATTGACAGACATTGGACTTTTACTTGAATTGAAATGTTTTGATTGATTGTGTTTCTTTTGATGCTTAGTTGATGTCTATTTGTGTTCTTATTTTGACTTTCGCTCTCTGGTTGTGTCGTGTTCTGTTCCTTGTTTCGTGTTTATTATCTGTTATATATGAATATTCTTTTGATTTACATGATGATACTATTCTAATACTATACTACTTCAACTTGGTTTAACACAAAAATAGCATTAGCAAGGTTTCAAATTAAACTAAAATTGCTCTTTTTTTAAATCATATCTGCACACAGTGATGATGATTATGAATGTATTGCTTAATGGTTTGTTCTTTAAAAAAGGGTTTTGTCTGTTTAAAAAGCCAGAGCCAGAAGATCGCGGCGTGGCTGATGCCACTAACCAGATCCACCAAACGAGGCAGAGGAGATGACGTGGATCCAGTGTGACAACTATGAAGATGCTTTCACTGTTTTTTGTGTTGCCTGGGAGGAGGGCCCTTGGGGGAGTTTATTTGTGCATGGTGTAAATATGTAAATAAGTCATCCATTATTTTTATTATTTATGCTGTATTATTATATATTATCATACCGTCTTATTTGACAATTATATAACTATTTTATACAATTTGTTAAAGTTTTTATGTTTGATATTCTTATGTGCTAAAATGTATATATATATTCTTATGTATCTAGTATAATACATTACGTTCCTTTAAAGCATTTCCTCTTCATGCTACTTAATTGTACAGTGTTTCCTCACGTCATGATGCTGGTAATTTGGTCCCACATTATGAAAATAGCTTACATTTTAAATATAAAATTATGAATTTATTAGCCTTATATATTGTCTTATATTAAACATCAGAATATTTGGAAAAACATCCACAAAATTGCATAAATAATTTGATTAAAATTTTGTCCATTAAAAAAGAAAACATCCACTACTACTGATAGTAGTAATAGTGCGAAGCGGACAAGTCACACTTTTGTGCATTATAACATTAGGTTCCAGTTTGTCTGTCATCTGTATATGTAAACACCTCAACATTATGATGAAGTCCAAATATGGTCAACTCCAAGTGAAAACAAAGAAGACCAGAAAGGTCGGAAAGGTTAGGGTTTCCAATAATATATGTAAATATATCCGTAAATGGGCCGAAATAGTCAGGCTTTTAGGAGACCAACTGAAAATATAAGTTTATAAAACCAGTGAAGAACAATGTCATTAGAAACCTAACAAAATAAGCTTCCATTCATACTAACTGCATTTGTGATCAAACTTGTTAGCGTATATTGGAATAGAATTCTCTTGGAATGACCGTAAATGGACACATGTACGTACCTCATAGTAGTAGTGGAAGGCCTGGGACTTGTCTCCCTCACAGTGGTAGAGTTGGCCCAGTTGGGCCAGAGCCTTGGCGTCAGTGGGCACCACACTGAGAACCTGCATGAGCCAGTCAATGGCCTGAGGACGCTCCTCCACCAGCTCAAAGCTCGTGGACACACACGCCTAAGGAAAATACTGACTGAAAAGTCAATCATTTGAATAAGTTCAAATGATCTAAAATCACTGACATTCTATTAGAAGTACATTTAGAGATGGGATAATTCCAGTGGGGTGATCAGTCATGTTTTTCAAACATCACAGGAAGTACATGGCTCAATGTGCAACATTCCAGAGACAATCTAAGTGCAAAGAAAAACAAGTTGTCCAGACAATTTTAACATCTATTTATTATCACAATCATGGTGTTGTCTTATACAGCTGCTAGAGAAAGTATCTGCCACCTCCCTTATTCACTTTTTGCATTTTGAACACACAAACACCTTTCTGATCATAAAACTTATTTTAATCTCACAAAAACAACACAAGGGTGACAGTAGCTCAGTAGTTAGAGCAGGGGTGTCCAAACTATGGCCCGGGGTGCTGCTGCTCCATCTGTTGCTGTTACTCAAATACATGAGAACAGGGTTGATGATCAAGTATTTTCCCTTAAGCCCTTTACACAGAGCTGGCAAGAGCTTTTAAAGTTCCAAAGGACAAAGACATGGCACAATGGACGAGCTGTGTCATCATGGGGTTGTTCTTCTTACAAGATAAAACCTGTGTCTGCTCGATCGTGTCTGCAAAAAGTCAAAAGGCAGAAAAGCTACTCTACAACAGGTGCAGCAGATCACCGCTCGATTTGACCTCAGCCACAAAAAGGGTTGCCAAGCCTAGAATGAAGCGGAAGCATCCTGGAAGCTCTCTCACTTCCCAACGAGAAAGAAGACGGTGAAATATTGACGCTTCGAAAGAAGCTCCAAGATGCCCAATGGGAGGTCGCCAGCCACAAACGAGAGCTTGCTAAGGTGAGACCCATACTGGACTACACCAAGTTCACGATAGAGAATTGGAAATGGCTAGTCAAACGTGACCAATCTGGCCTCAACAACGAGACAGCCAAGCTACAAAATGACCTGAGGAATGCGGAAAGATGCACTGCAGAGTCCAAACGGTCCAACTCAAAGGCTGAATCTGAGATCAACAAAAAAAAGTCTTTAAAAAGTCTAACTCGACACTACTCAGACGAAGAATGTAGTAAGCAACAAGACGATTAAAACAGTCCACGTCGACACTATGCCAACCACAGAGCTCCTTTTGAAAGCCGTGGTGGCGGTAGGATAGGCGTCACGGACGTGACCGAAACTCAAAAAGACTCCAATGGTCTTGACATCTCGAGTCTCAACAGGGAGATACTAAACGCCATGCCGCGAAATATGAAAGGAATGAAAAGGAGCTATAAAGGTAAGGCTTTGCAGTAACTTCAATGGGCCCTGAGGCTACAGTGGAGCGCTGTGCATATTAAGCGTTGTGGCCGGTAGCCTACCTAAAAACTCCTGGAGTTGAAAATGTTTCCCCTGTTGCTTATAAACATGAATATGGTTGACTTTACTTTCAAATTGTTCTTTGCTCTGCATGCTAACTTTTTTTGTAGAATACCTTGTTATCCCAATGTGGATGCCTTCGTTTTATGTAAATATTCTCCACCAGACTTTACCGCCATTGAGGTCAAGTTGTTTTCTAGAGTTTTAGTATTATATCTATTTTTTTTTTACAATCTTGGTTTTATACTATCTCAAAAATGTGTATTAGTATAACCAGGATACTGCGGTTTTATGGCCCCTGTTAGGTTGGCGAATTGTCTTTTTGGACATTCAAGGTGCCATCACAGTCAGAAGAGAACAAACACTAGAACAAAGGACAAAAGGAATTCTCTAGAAGATCAAACAGATCCACGGAGACGGTCTCCAATAAATGTTACTGAATGTCACCAACAGTTCAGAAGTTATAATCTATGAACCGCTATGTGTTATTAATAAATAATGAATTGAAAATCTCATAAACTGGACATCATTTTTTAAATTTAAATTTGTATTTATTTTTGAAATGTATAAAAAAGGAAAACACAGCAAAACAAATCAAGACCAGAGAGAATAGACATAAACCAAACTCAGAATTAAGAAAAAGAAAAAAAACAGAAAAATCATGGCACACAAAACCCAAAGTAAATATATTTAATCCACAGTCGGTCAAATTTGTCCATTTTCAAATTAAGTCCAAATGTAATCTTTTCCATTTTATGAATCTCAATTATAATGTCAGTCCAGTCCTTCGTCGTCGGTGCATTTTGTGTCATCCATTTTTTTCTGAGGGCCTTTTTTGCCACAGCCAGGAGGATGCTCCAGAGATAGCTGCTGGTTGTGTCCATGGCAGGAGTCCTGAGGCCCAAATACATAGTTCTGAAGTCCATTGGGATGGTGATGTCATAAATTGTCTGTAAGACTTTATTGATCTCAGTCCAAAACTTATGAACAACAGGACAATCCCAAAACACATGATAGTGGTTTGCCTCCTGCTGCCACATCCTCTCCAACAGTCTGCATTTCCCTGTGAGTAATGGGCACTTTGACATGGGGTTATAAAGAAGCGAGACACATTCCCTCCAAACATGTGGTTCTCCATGAGATGTACGTATACTTTCCCACTCTTCATCTGCCAGAACAAAGTCTTTCCCATTTACCCTTTAATGTAATCAGTAGAGTGACTGCCCAGATTGTTAATACATCTGTACAGTTTAGATATTAATCCCCTTGAAAGTTCAGATTTGTATGCTTTAATGAATATTTCAGTCAAAGGGCTCTGATGGTCATCATTCTTCATGGTTATAATAACTTTTATTATTTGTAAATACCTATAAAAGTCCTGTTTTCTCTAAGCCAAAGGATTCTTTCAACCCATCAAAGCTCTTTCAGATGTGTAATAGAAAAATGTCTCTCTATCAAAGTTGCAAATAATGTCATGTCTGTGTATCATATAATAGTATCTTAGCTCCGGCCAAGTCGTGGGTCAAAACCGTTGAGGGGTGTCCTCAATTGATTAGAGCTGATTTGATTGTAACAATGTGCGTACGTGTCGATGTATGTGACTGTCTTTAAAAGGATGTGTACTGTCATGTTCTGGAGTCAGGAAGGGAGATATGATCTTGTCAGGGAAAGTGTTCCTATTTACTGTGCACAAGCACCTGTGGAGAACGACAAACTCTGTTTACCTCTCTATTTCTTGGTACTTTTCCACAGAAATGCCACAACAGATGATTCTCCTTTACAATCTGGTATAAGACCTTTAGACCTTTTCTTGTCCAGACTTTAAATCTTGAGTCTGCAATGTTAGCTGTGAAAATTTGATCATAGGCCAACCAATTTAAGATTTTAACATATTTGTTTCTCCTTCCATGTTGTAAGAACAGATTTCACCCAAGGGTTCTCCACCTCCCCCAAATGACTCAACCGTTTGTCATCTGCCAGTAAGGCCTATACAGGAACTCCCGACACAACAGCAATCTCAATATTCTTCCATTAAACTTCATATTCTGGGTCACTCTGATCTGAGCTGAAACAAAGTAATGTTTCAAAGAAGGTAAACCCCAGTCTCCTTTTTCTTTTAATAATTGTAAAGTTTTGAATCGGATACAGGGTTTTTCCCCCTGCCATATGAATCTTGAGATTGCTTTATTCCACTCATCAAACAGCTGGTTGGGGATGGAAACTGGAAGAGTCTGGAACAGATAGAGAAATCTGGGCAAAACATTCATTTTTATATTTCAATCCTTTAGACTTGAGTATGGGATAAGGTTCAAGAACTTTTTTTATAGTAGTAAATGGGTATACTGGCGTGCCCTAGGGTTCACTTCCCTCCATGTGACAATCAATCCTATAGTCTTCAATAAGAGACTGAACTTTTTGTTAATTGTTCCTCCAGTGCCTCTTGAGTTCGACACGTCCAGTGTAGGATGAATGTGAAGATTCCAATCGCCGCCACAAATTAGGGTTCCCTCAGAGTGGTGATATCACTCCCTGGTGGAGAATACACATTTAAAAGAGAGTAAAAGATTCCGTTCGAGATCAATATTGCAACTCCCCTTCTATGTTTGCCTCTGTATGATGAATAATAGGATTTTTTATGCCAGAATTTCGTTAGTTTTTGATGTTCAGTGTCATTCAAATGTGAAACCTCATAATCAGGCCTCGTGGTTCATCAGCTGCTGGTCTTGGTTTGCCCAGGAGATGTGCTCTTTCGATTGTGATGGGGGGGGACCTCAACTCCTGAGCTAACAAGGAGCTCAGAAATGATCTTCTCCAAGAAGCTTTCTGTGTTTTTTTACAGCAGTTTATTTTTCCAGGAGTTTTTCATGTTATTGTTCTCCGACTCCAGCGTCATCACCCTGGCCCACAGCGCCTCCATCTCGGCCCTTACTGTCTGCAGATCGTCTGTATTGTCTGAAACGCGCTGCTCGACTTCCTCCCATGCGAGATCCAGTTATTCCATCTGCTTTCAATTTAGCGGTCACTGCCTCTGACACTGCCGGAGCTATGGTAGCTAACAACTCAGCTCTCAGAGACTCCATGGCACGCTGCACTTCGGACTTCGAGCCACAGCCGAAATAAGTCGCAAGA
>BJKM01000307.1:164424-209424 GCA_015082035.1 Chaenogobius annularis | reverse complement strand
TAAGCTGGGAGTGATCAGAACACTACAACACAGAGCACAAGCGGTGCCCACCAGCTCAGAGGGCAAGAGGAAAGAGGAAACACACGTCCGGAATGCTCTCTCAGCCTGTGGATACCCGACTTGGGCTCTGAACAAAGTGAAGAGAACCAATAAGCAGGACAAAAGGGACAAAAGGGAAACAGAACCAAGAAGAAAGGGGACTTCTATCCCTTATGTCTCAGGACTGTCAGAAAAACTGCAACGAATTTTTAGACAACACGAAGTCCCTGTTTATTTCAAACCAGGAACACGTTAAGACAAAAACTGGTTCACCCTAAGGACAAGATGCCGACACAAAAACAGAGCAATGTAGTGTATTCTATCCAATGCAGTGAAGAAAGTTGTAAAGAGCGCCACATAGGGGAGACTAAACAGCCACTGAACAAGAGGCTTTATCAGCACAGAAGACACACAAGTTCAGGACCCAGAGCGCTGTGCATCTTCATCTCAAAGCCACAAACCACTCTATTGAAGACAGTGAGGTGGAGATTCTGAGCAGGGAAAAAAGATGGTTTGAAAGAGGAGTTAAGGAGGCAATCTTTGTTAAAAAAGAGAATCCTTCATTAAATCGTAATGGAGGTTTAAGATTCAACCTTCCAGTTGTTTATAATGGTCTGCTGAAACCCTGGAGACGCCCTGGGCATTCGGATGCTAAATAGGCACTCAAGGTGAGGCAGGGAACAATAGAACAATAGGCCCATCCCAGTTTCAATGGGCCATTAGCAGGAGGTCCCGCCCTGTGGGCAGGGCTCTCACAGAGTAGGATATAAACAAGAGTTGAACTGAACTTTTTTCTACATCAACTAAATATCAAAAGAAACACAATCATGGCACATTTAAATTAAAATAAAAGTCCCACTTTATTCAAACTCTATCACATTTTGTCCATTCCCAAATTAATAAAAAAATGTAATTATTTCTATTTGTCTGATGTCTGTCCCTGTCTCAGTCCAGTCCTTGATCGTTGGTGAGTTTTGTGTCATCCATTTCTTTGTGATGGCCTTTTTACCAGCCACCAAAATTATGTTCCAAGTACGGTTATCAAATTGAGTGGGATGGTAATGTCAAAGCCTGCAATGAAAAGTTATTCTCAGTCCAATATTTCTGAGCAACCGGAGAGTTCCAAAACACGTGATAGTGGTTTGCCTCCTGGTGCCACAGTTTCTCCAACAGTCTGCATTTCCCTGTGAATAATGAGCATTATGACATGGTGTCATGAAAAAATGTGACACATTAACCCTCAGGTCAGTTCTTTGGTACAAACTCTTGGTCATAAGGTAAGGCAAGTTTATTTGTAGAGCACAATTCATACACAAGGAAATTCAAAGTGCTTCACACAATAGGACATTAAAATCACAAGATAATTAAAGACATAAAAGAGAAGAGCACAAAATAAATCCTAAAAAAAAAATTGATTTGAACATTGCCAGAGTTTGTTTATGTTTAGTCCTGACTCTGGGAACCAGCAGGAGGTCGGTCCCTGAGGCCCTCAGAGTCCGAGATGGTTCATATGGCACTAACATGTCCGAGATGTACTTTGGTGCTCGGCCATGGAGAGACTTGTATACAAGCAGAGCTGCTTTGAAGTCTATTCTCTGAGCCACAGGGGGCAGTGCAGAGACCTGAGCACAAGACTAATGTGATCGTACTTCCTGGTTCTAGTCAGGACCCGAGCAGCAGCGTTTTGGATGTACTGCAGCTGTTTTACAGCTCGTTTGGAGAGGCCAGTGAGCAGGCCATTATAGTAGTCTAATCTACTAGAGACAAACGCATGGATAAATCTCATGGATAAGGCTGCGGTCGTATCCATTGGAATAATCTGTCTTTTTCAAAAATTCTCGAGGGAAGAAATGCGTGTTCTTTTTCTTTTGGGGGGGGGATTCAGCATGAACCCTTTTGAGAGATTAAAAATATTCAAAAATTATCAACAGTGAGATCAATACAATCAACCCAATAGCGTCAAAAGTATTACAAGAAGCATCCTACAATGTGAATAGCATACTGAACCCAATAAAATGAACAAAAATTTTGAAAAAAAATGAAAAGAGAAAGAATAGACATTATATTTTTACAAGAGACCCACTTGAATCACCTGCACATCAAAAACCAACACAATTCTGTTATAAAAATTCCTATTATTCACCATACAGAGGAAAACATAGAATTGGAGTTGCAATATTGATCTCAAGCCGAATAGTTTTTGAACAGAGTTTTGAATGTAAGGATAAAGAAGGCAGATATGTACTGGTTAAAGGAAATATTAATGGAATATTAATCAAATGTTCTAAACTACTATCTTGGAAACTTAAAAAAACAACAAGCTGAAAGAACAATTCAATCAGCATTTAAGTCCTTATATAAAAAACTGTTTTCAAAAATTCCAGACGATAAAGAAGAAGATATAAATTCCTACCTTGACACCCTCAATATGCCTGTTATGTCAGAAGAACATAATACAAAATTAGGAGCTGAAGGCAAGGCAAGGCAAGGCAAGTTTATTTGTAGAGCACAATTCGTACACAAGGCAATTCAAAGTGCTTCACACAACAGGAAAAAATGCATTAAAATCACAAAGACATGGCAGAAATCACAAAATAATAGTTCAAGACATAAAAGAGAAGAGTGCAAAGAAAAGCATTTCAGTCATATGCACAGCCAAACAAAACAGTTTTTAGTTTAGATTTGAACATTGCCAGAGTAGCGGCCTGTCTCACATCCTCAGGAAGACTGTTCCAGATTTTAGCTGCATAAAACTGAAACGCAGATTCCCCATGTTTAGTCCTGACTCTGGGCACCAGCAGGAGGCCGGTCCCTGAGGTCCTCAGAGTCCGAGATGGTTCATATGGCACTAACATGTCCGAGATGTACTTTGGTGCTAGGCCATGGAGAGACTTGTATACAAGCAGAGCTGCTTTGAAGTCTATTCTCTGAGCCACAGGGGGCCAGTGCAGAGACCTGAGCACAGGACTAATGTGATCGTACTTCCTGGTTCTAGTCAGGACCCGAGCAGCAGCGTTCTGGATGTACTGCAGCTGTTTTACAGCTCGTTTGGAGAGGCCAGTGAGCAGGCCGTTACAGTAGTCTAATCTACTAGAGACAAACGCATGGATAAGTCTCTCCAGGTCTGGTTCGAGACACTATACTTTTGATTTTGGCAATGTTTTTTAGATGGTAAAAAGCTGCTGATGTGATTGATCTGACGTGGCTGTTAAAATTCAAATCTGAGTCCATTATTACCCCCAGATTTCTAACTTGATGTGTAGGTTTTAGAGCGAGACTCTGGAGGTGACAGTTAACAATTTCTCTTTGTTTCTGTGGGCCAAAGACGATGATTTCAGTCTTGTCTGAGTTCAGCTGGAGAAAGTTGTTTTGCATCAACACACTGATCTGTTGGATGCAGTGACAGAGTGAATCCACTGGTCCATATTCACCTTCCGTCAGTGAAACATAGATCTGAGTGTCGTCTGCGTAATTGTGATAGGACACATTCTCGCTGCGTATCAACTGACCTAACGGCAGCATGTAGAGGTTGAACAGAAGGGGTCCCAGGATTGACCCTTGGGGCACCCCCCACAGGTCAGGGGCATATGGTCTGAGACACAGTTACCAATTTCGATAAAGAATTTCCTGTCTTCCAGATAGGACTTTAACCAGTTTAGTGCAGTGCCAGTGATGCCCACCCAGTCCTCTAGTCTCTGTAAGAGGGTCCCATGATCGACAGTGTCAAAAGCAGCACTCAGATCTAACAGAATTAAGACTGAGGCTTTTCCCGCGTCAGTGTTCAGGTGGATGTCATTTGTTACCTTGACAAGAGCAGTCTCAGTGCTGTGATGAGGTCTAAAACCTGACTGGAAAACATCAAATGAGTTGTTTATTAAGAGGAAATCAGTGAGCTGTTGGTAAACAACCTTTTCAAGGACTTTGCCCCAAAATGGCAGATTAGAGATGGGCCGGTAATTACTCAGTACTGCAGCATCAAGACTGCTCTTCTTTAGGAGAGGCTTTATGACCGCAGTTTTCAAAGACATTGGGAATGTTCCAGATTGAAGCGACATGTTAACTATTTGAGTGAGTGGTGCTAACAAACTGTTCAGCACAGACTTTAGAAATCTGGTGGGTAACACATCGAGGCAGCATGTAGATGAACTCAGGCTGGTGATGATTTCCTGGACATTTTTGTCAGTTACAGGTGCAAAGTGAGTCAGCTCTAAGTGTGTAGGTGGTTTGAGGGTTATTTTTTTGCATTGTAGAATTGATAGCATTTTTTAATGCCCTGAACTTTGTCATAAAAGAATAATGCAAACTCATTACACTTGGATGTGGAAATGAGTTCTAACGGCAGCTGAGCTGGAGGGTTTGTTAATCTGTTTACTGTGGCAAACAGGACACGCGAGTTGTTACTGCAGCTTCCAATTATTTCAGAAAAATATCCTTCCCTAGTTCTACATAAAATGAGGTTGTACATGTACAACTTCTCTCTGTAAATCTCTTTCTGAACCTGGAGCTTCGACTTGCGCCATTTTTCGTTCGGCCCGACGGCACTCCCTTTTCTGTGCCCTGACCGAATCATCATTTCTCCGTTAGCTGAACTAACAGTTTTGGAAATACATGCCGCAATCAAAAGATTAAAGAATAATAAATCTCCGGGGAGCGATGTGTTCACCTCAGAGTGGTATCAAGCTTTAAAAGACACTCTCACTCCTTTCCTTTTGGCAACTTTTAACTGGGCACTGAAGAAAACTCAGACCCCTCCGAGTTGGAAAGAGGCTATCATATCCCTGATACCAAAAGAAGGGAAGGACCGATTGGACTGTGCCTCATACAGACCCATTTCTATTCTGAATGTGGACTATCGTATCTACACTTCAATTATGTCCTCCTGTTTGCTTTGTATCTGGAACCATTGGCCCAAAGACAATCAAAAACAATTCATAGTGCTACAATTGATGGGACGGTACATAAAATTGACTGCTGCAGATGATGTTCTATTGATGTGATGCATTTTCTTCAAGAAGTTGGTCCAATGTCTGGATACAAATTAAATGTAAAAAAACAGAAATTATTTCATTCTGGCATCCACCTCTGACCTTTTACAAAAAGACTTACTCATTTAAATGGCAAACGGAATCCCTTAGATATTTAGGTGTCGTCCTCCATAGAGACCTAACAACAATCATGGAGAAAAATTATAAGCTAACCCTAACCCTAAAAAAAAGATCTTGAGAAATGGAACCTTATACCCTTCTTAAATCAAAGTCAAAGTCAAAGGATTGAAACTATAAAAATGAATGCTTTGCCCAGGTTTGTCTATCTGTTTCAGACTCTTCCAGTTTTCCGTTGGAAACTGGAAGAATATTGAGATTTCTGTTGTGCCGGGGGTTCCTGTACAAGCCTTACTAGTTGTCATTTGGGGGAGGTGAAGAACCCTTTAGGTCAGTGGTCCCCAAACTACGGCCCACCTCCACATTTGACCCGGCCCCCTGAACAATACAAGAGACGCATTATTCATGCTCATATGAGTCATAGATTCTGCTCTGACAACTGAAGCTGAACTTTTACCCAAGACTGTGCACGGCACAACACAAACTTTCTTTCTGTGAAGAACCCAGAGAGGGTTATTTGATTTTTATTGATTTCATGAATAGTGTTATTATATATTTCCTGAATTATTTTTTTCTGTGAAGAACCCAGAGAGGGTTATTTGATCTCGGAAAGGGTTATTCATATTTGATTATATGTTGCTTTCTGGAAAACAATACATGTTTACATTTAGGCACCCCTGCGATCGTCACACTTTTTTCTGTTACAAACGGACCCTGGCCCCCCATCAGAGAAGGGAAAAGTTATGTGGCCCTTACAGGAAAAAAGTTTGGGGACCCCTGCTTAAGGTGAAGGTCTGTTCTTACAACATGGAAGGAGCTAATCAAGACATAGGAGCAATCTCTCTGGTCGTGTTTTGTTTCATTGTGTGTTTTTCTGTTTGTCTTAAATTTGGAAGAAAAAAAAAAGATTCACTGCAGCAGAAGAGGCGTTGGCATTTGTCAATTCAATGCCGGACCTGGTCTGACATTCTCTCCCTTTTATTTTCTTTATTTCAATGAAGGGGGCCTGGACTTTACTGGAGACATGTGAGTATTTGCCCAATATGGGCCAGTGTGTTCCAACTTTGGTTTGTAAATACCCAGGTGTTTGAAAATGTTTTATCAAGTGTACCAGAGGGCCTTTTTAACCAAGAAAATAGTTTTTCTCTCCACCCTCTGATCTCTTTTTGGATCAGCCTAAGGGCTCTTTGCATTTATCCTTTTTGTGTGCATTTTTTTGGTTCTATTGTGTTTGGTTGTTGTGGTTCTTGTTTGTGTGTTGTGTTGGACCAGAGAGCTGTGTAACAAAAGCAGATTTACAAGAATGATTTCAATATGGTTAATACAATGGCATCTGAAAAATTATGAGTAGCATATTTAATGTTAATGGCATATTGGGTCCAATTAGGCAATCGAAGATACTGACAAAGATGAGAAAATAATAAATGCTATTATATACCTACAAGAAACCCATTTAAATGACTTAGAACATCAAAAAATGTACTAAATTTGGTTATAACAGACAGAGGGGCGTGGCCATATTGATCTCAAGCAGAATAGCCTTTGAACATAGTTTTTGAACACAAAGATAAAGATGTCAGAGTTGTACTGGTCAAAGGAACTATTAATGGAAATGTGTTTACTTTGATGAATGTATATGCTCCACCAGGAAGTGACCTCACTTTCTATACTGAAGCTGTGGAGCTGATTGCAAACCACTCTGAGGGAACACTTGCCAGTGGCGGAGACTGGAACTTACATGTTAAGCCAACATTGGATGTCTCAAACTCACAAAGTACTGGTAAATCCACAATTAATAAATAATATAGGGTTGATCGATGTCTAGAGAGAGATGAATCCTAATGTTTGGTGTGCAGGGTAAAATCAGTGTCTTTAAAATCAGAGATTTCATTTTCGGCTGCGGTGGCTTGGCTGTCAAGTTTGTTAGTCTTGGATTTCAAATCATGCATTTCCGCCAGGGCCGCATCTATCTTTGCGTCTACTGCCTTTGTAATCTTATCAGTTATATCCTGCAGAGCCATGTTGCGGCAAGGCTAGCAAGCTTAGGTGTTGCATGTTTAGCCCGGTTCTCTTTGGATGAATTCAGTTTCTTAGTTCCCGAAGTAAGCGTCCATAGTCGTTATATGTCTGCTCCCACGCAGAAATATCGAATCTCCCCAAGTCAACTTGTAATACAGACAAATAAATCCAACGCATTTGACCGCAGCCCGACAGACACGACTAAGCTAGACGGGCAACATATGGGAACTCCAAAACGTCTTGATTTTCAAAAAATGTCCATGAAACAGATGAGCCCCGTGCGCAGAGCAGCAGTGTAAGACGCTCCTCTGTCGCTGAGCTCTCGCCCGCTCTGTCACAAATTATGTGCTCAGACTCAAGGCAGATAGAGACTGTGTGTGTCCCTCGTGCAAATAATGTCAGAAAGTCAAACCTCAGAAAAGCTAGTTCAGGCGTCAGACCAAAGAAACTTAATAAAAATAACACCCACAAATGATACAAATAAACAAATAAATAAGTTTGTAAAATGTGGACTGCTAAACATTATGTCAATTTCCTCTAAATCGCTTTTAGTTAATGAATTAATGAATGATTGTAACATAGATCTTCTTGCTCTAACTGAAACTTGGCTTCAACAAGATGATTTTGTCAGACTAAATGAGAGTCCACCCCTCCCACTCAGGAGCACAGGCCGAGGTGGTGGTGTGGCAGTGATCTCACACTCAAGCCTACTCTTGAGTCCTAAAATTACCAATGCATTTCGCTCATTTGAAAGCCTCATGTGATCAATCACATGTCCAAATTGGAGAAACCAAAAAAGAGTCCTGTTAGTGGTTCTCTACCGACCTCCTGGTCCCTATTCAGAGTTTTTAACAGAGTTCTCAGACTTTATATCAAACTTGGTGTTAGACTGGATAAAGTAGTGATAGTTGGAGTTTCAATATCACGTGAACGTGAACTCTCTCAGTAAATTCAACGCCCTGTTAGATAGCATTGGTTTTGCTCAAAAAATAAACCACTCACAGTCACAACACTCTCTGGTTCTAACATCAGAATCAGAATCAGAAAGAGTTTATTGCCATTGTCAATGAACAAAATTCAAAAACATAGGAACTTGTCTCGGCCTTAAGGTGCAACATAAAACACTGAGTAATAATAAAACAACATATATTCAATCAAAAAAGGGCATGCATTAGGAAACAATTTAAAATTACTATACAATAAAAATAAAAATAGGCATTTCTATGTACACAAGTTTACAGTTATGTTTAAAGTTATAGTGCAGAAAGTGACAGTGCAGTGAGTGATGAATATTGCAGTTAAAGTGACAGGTGTTTTTGAAGTGTTCATGAGTCCAACAGCAGAGGGAAAGAAACTATTCTTGTGGCGGGAGGTTCTGGTCCGGATGGACCGTAGCCTCCTGCCTGAGGGGAGTGGTTCAAACAGACCATGTCCAGGGTGAGAAGGGTCAGCTGTGATCCGACCTGCTCGTCCCAGAGCCCTGGAGACGTACAGGTCCTGCAGAGATGGAAGTCTGCAGCCGATCACCTTCTCAGCAGAAGCGCACAATGCGCTGTAGTCTCTGTTTGTCCCTGGCTGTGGCTCCAGCGTACCACACGGTGATGGAGGAGGTGAGGATGGACTCAATGATGGCCGTGTAGAACTGCACCATCATCTGCGCTGGCAGCTTGGCTTTCCTCAGCTGCCGCAGAAAGTACATCCTCTGCTGGGCCTTCTTGATGAGGGAGCTGATGGAGGGCTCCCACTTGAGGTCCTGGGTGATGGTGGTGCCAGGAAGCGGAAGGAGTCCACGGTGGTGATGGGGGAGTCTGTCATGATGAGGGGGGCTGGGGGGCTGTGGCTTTCCTGAAGTCCACGATCATCTCCACTGTCTTCTGGGCGTTGAACTCCAGATTGTTACCGCTGCACCAGGACACCAGCCGGTCCACCTCCCTCCTGTAGACGGACTCATCCCCGTCCGAGATGAGCCCGATGAGGGTGGTGTCGTCCGCAAACTTGATGAGTTTTACGGAGTCGTGGCTGGAGGTGCAGCAGTTTGTGTACAGGGAGAAGAGCAGAGGGGAAAGTACACAGCCCTGAGGAGCTCCTGTGCTGATATGGTCCGAGTGTCTGAGACATTCTTCCCCAGCCGCACGCACTGCCTCCGATCCGTCAGGAAGTCAGTGATCCACCTGCAGGTGGAGTCAGGCACGTTGAGCTGGGAGAGCTTGTCCTGGAGCAGAGCAGGGAGGATGGTGTTGAACGCAGAGCTGAAGTCCACAAACAGGATCCTGGCGTAGGTTCCCGGGGAGTCCAGATGCTGCAGGATGAAGTGGAGTGCCAGGTTGATGGTGTCGTCCACAGACCTGTTGGCTCTGTAGGCGAACTGCAGGGGGTCCAGCAGGGAGGAGGTGAAGGACTTGAGGTGGGGCAGGACCAGGCGTTCAAATGACTTCATGACTACAGACGTCAGCGCCACAGGCCTGTAGTCATTAAGTCCAGTGATCCGGGGTTTCTTGGGGACAGGGACAATGATGGCAGACTTGAAGCAGGCTGGGACATGGCATGACCCCAGGGAGGTGTTAAAAATGTCTGTGAAGACGGGGGTTAACTCTCGTGCGCAATGCCTTAATGTAGCGGCAGAGACGCCGTCTGGTCCAGCAGCTTTTCGGGGTTGGATTTCCGAAATAGCCTGTGAACATCCTGTTCCTGAACTGAGAGGGTGGTGGGGGAGGTGGGGGGGACCAGGTTTGGGTTGGCGGAGGTGGCCACCGTGGGGGAGGGGGTGGTCACATCAAACCTGGAGTAGAAGGTGTTAAGTTGCTCAGCCAGTTTTCGATTGTCTGCAGCAGGGGGGGCTCGGGGCTTGTGGTTGGTGAGGAGCCGGAGCCCCCTCCACACGGAGGCGGGGTTGTTGTCAGAGAACTGCTGCTTCAGACGCGTGTTGTACTGTGATCTCGCTCGAGAAACCTCTTTGCTAAATCCATACTTTGCGTCTTTGTAGCGCCCCCTGTCACCAGCCCTGTGCGCTGCCTCCTTCTGCTGCCTTAACTGCCTCAGTTTTTGGAGTGAACCAGGGTTTGTCATTGTTGAAAGTGACTTTGGTTTGTGTTGGTATGACGCTGTCCTCACAGAATCGAATGTATGACGTCACAGTGTCCGTGTACTCATCCAAACTCTCTGTGGCAGCTCTGAAGACCTCCCAGTCTGTAATGTCCAAACACGCACGGAGCTCCTCCACTGCCTCATTGGTCCACTTCTTAGAGGTCCTCACTGCAGGTTTTGAGAGCTTCAGCCTCTGCCTGTACGTGGGGATCAGGTGGACCATGGCGTGATCTGAGAAGCCGAGAGCAGCGCGAGCCACGGCGCGGAAGGCGTTACTGACTGTTGTGTAACAGTGATCCAGCGTGCTCTGCTCTCTGGTCGGAACTTTAATAAACTGTCTGTACTTTGGTAGTTCGTGGCTGAGATTCCCCTTGTTAAAATCGCCCAGGATAATACACAAGGAGTCCGGGAAGGTCCGCTCCACACTCAGAATCTGGTCCGCGAGCGCGCGCTGTGCCACGTGCACGTTTGCGCTCGGTGGGATGTAAACAACAGCCAGAATGAATGAAACGAACTCACGTGGCGAGTAGAATGGTTTGCAGTTAATGAACAGATATTCCAGATCAGGAGAGCAGTGTTTGGAGATCACAGTCACATCTGAAGACCAGGCGTTGTTGATGTAAAAACAGACTCCTCCGCCGCGTGTTTTGCCCCCGGAGAGACCTTTATGACGATCCGCACGAAAGAGGCAAAACCCCTCGAGCTGCACGGCGCCGTCCGGGATCGGCTCACTGAGCCACGTCTCCGTGAAGCACAAAACAGGAGATGAAGAAAAGTCTCTGTTTCGTCTCATCAGCAGCGCCAGTTCGTCCATTTTGTTGGAGAGTGAGCGGACGTTGGAGAGGAAAATCCCAGGTAAGGGCGTCCGTGTACCGCGTCTCCTGAGCCGTACGAGGACATATGGAATGGAGATTAGTGACCTCATTGTCTTCCATCAAAACCCTATACTGTCAGATCATTTCCCAATTACCTTTCAGGACAATATCGGAAAAATCCATCTCAAAGTTCAAAGAAATAATAGAGCCAATATTCAGCGACATGTCATGTGATCATGTCATGTGATCCTGCTGAGAACGGCCTTAGTCCCAGTGTAAGTGATCAATTTGTCGACTTGACCATGAACTCTCTGAAGTCCGCTCTTGATGTTGCAGCTCCGCTAAAGCAGAAGGTCATTAGGCCAAAACGCGCCTCCCCATGGTACAATGAAGAACTGCGTTCACATAAACAAAGAATTTCGTCGCTCCCATACGGAGGAATCCCTAAAAGCATGGAAAATTTGCCTACTGTCCTATAAGCAGGCTCTGCGTCAGGCCCAAACCAGAGACTATTCAAATTTAATAGAAGTCAACACAAATAACACTAGATTTCTTTTCAGCACTGTAACCACGCTAACAAACTGTCACAGCGCAGTAGAGCCCTCAATCCCAGCTACTCTCAGCTCTAATGATTTTCTTCTATTTTTTAACAATAAACTGAAACTACTCCCACTATTAGCCTGAACAAGTCCAAGCTGTAAAACAGTGTCCCATATAAACCCATCAGTAACACTAGAAAGGTTCACTGCTGTTGATCAAGCAGAGAGAACTTCAGCCATTATGTCCTCTAAAACGTCATCTTGTATTCTGGACCCGATTCCAAGCAGACTCCTCAAATACATTCTCCCCCTAATTATAGATTCTATTCATAATATAATAAATATTTCACTAAAAAGTGGTTATGTTCCACAGTCCTTCAAACATGCAGTCATTAAACCGCTTCTGAAAAAGCCTCATCTTGATCCTGACCAGTTGATAAACTACAGACCTATTTCAAATCCACCCTTTGTCTCTAAAATCCTTGAAAGAGTTGCAGTTAAACAGCTTTGTCGCCATCTACAGGACAATAACTTATTCGAAGTTTTTCAGTCAGGGTTCAGAGCCCACCACACACTGAAACTGCACTAGTTAAAGTCACAAATGATTTGTTATTAGCTGCTGACGATGGACTGGTCTCAATCCTGGTTCTATTGGACCTCAGTGCAGCGTTCGACACCATCGACCACAACATTCCACTGCAGAGGTTAGAATCTGATGTAGGTGTCAGAGGCCCCGCCCTCAGCTGGTTTAAATCCGACCTATTGGATAGGTACCAGTTTGTTCAAGTAAACCAGAGCTCCTCCCCCTGTTCTAAAGTAACCTACGGTGTGCCACAGGGTTCAGTTCTCGGTCCAATTCTGTTTACTCTTTATATGCTGCAGTTAGGTCACATGATCAGAAAGCAAAGCATTAACTTCCACTGCTCTGCAGATGACACACAGCTGTATTTATCAATGAAACCCGATCAGACCGATCAAGCAGACAGACTTGTGTGAAGGATATTAAAAACCTGGATGACACTTAATTATCTGCTTCTTAACCCTGAAAAAAACCGAGGTCCTCGTACTAGGCCTTAATCATCTACGAGACGCTTTATCTGAGCAGATGGTCACACTGGACAACGTCAGTGTGGCCTAGAGCTCCACTGGAAGAAACCTTGGAGTCTTATTTTGACCAAGAGCTCTCATTCAAAGCACACATAAATCAAGCCTGTAAAACAGCCTATTTCCATCTGCGTAATATAGCCAAAATCAGAAAAATCTAGCCAAAAAGCGATGCTGAAAAACTTGTCCATGCGTTTGTAACATCTACTATAACTCCCTGCTCGCAGCGTGCCCTAAAAGTGCCATAAAAAGCTTTCAACTGGTTCAAAATGCAGCAGCAAGATTACTAACAGGAACTAAAAGAAGAGAGCACATTACGCCGGTGCTCGAGTCTCTCCAATGGCTCCCTGTCGAGTTTAGAATCAAATTCAAAATCCTCCTCCTGACTTACAAAGCCATAAATGACCTGGCCCCATCCTACCTCAAAGATGCTATAGTACCTTATCATCCAAACAGAGCACTTCGCTCTCAAAATGCTGGACTTCTGGTGGTCCCTGCTTCCGAAGAGTGCAGACGCTTCCCGGCTTGCTCCTGCTTGCTTCAGCTGCTTTCCTTATTTATTTTGCTTTTAAATCAGTTTTTGTCTTCCAAACATGTTTTATTATGACTTTTTTAAGTCAACCAAGGATTTTAAGAGCATTTTTCAAGTTTTAATCAACAAATCTGACGAACCAGCGACATGTCCGTGAGAAGAGAAGCAAACTCCTGTAAAAGCTGTTGGAAATTTCAACAAGAAATTCATGAGCTTCAAGCACGGATATTTGCTTTGGAATCTGAAAAAGGACTGCACGATACAATCCCTGTGTCATCCAGTGGTAAGAAGTCCACATTTCTTACAAGAAAAACAGCTACTTTCAACCTAAACCGGAGTCACTCTGTTTCGTTCCCAAAACTGTCTAAAGACCAAGAAAACAGGGTCGGTTCGAAGCCTAAGCAATACAAAGATAATGTAACGCCACCTAAAATACAGCTTACAAACAGATTTTTTACTACTTTCAAAGACTGAAGTAAATGAACAAAGGAAAAATGGGAGACATGGCGTGGCGAAAAGGCAGACAGAGACAGAGAGAGAATCTGTGCCGAACATCAAGGTCGTCTTGATTGGGGATGGTGCGATAAGTCACGTGATGCATGAAAAAATTAAAACACATTTTTTTCCCAGCGCCACAGTCACTGAGATTACGTCACGTATTTCTAATGTTTTGGCCACACATAAAGGAGTTAAACAGCTGATTGTGCACGTGGGCGCAGTGGACACACGACGCGAAGAGACTGAAGTTTTGAAAGAGACTTCTTGGAGTTATTTGACGAGCTTGATAAAATGGAAAATAAAAACATTCATAAGTGGACCTCTTCCAAACATCGACAGGAAGATAAACAAGTTTAGCCGGCTGCTTCAGCTGAACACATGGCTGTCCAAAGAGTGTGCAACAAGAGGATTGCACTACATTGAGAACTTCTATCTATTCTGGAAACGAGAGGACCTGTTTAAGAGAAATGGCCCACACCTCTGTAGAGGTGGAGTGAGGGTGCTGACAGAGAACCTGCTCCACGCTCTGAGGCATTGGACTGGGCCTGGACAGGGTCCTGAGCAGATAGTTAGAGAAGAGAGGAATGAGAGAAGAATTCCTGCTCCATCAGCCAGAGACCGAGACAATGTTTCAACATCAGCAGCACCACAACCACAGCCTCCACCAAAGGATTTATTAGGAGCCGCTCCACCACCACCAGCAAAGAATTAAACTCCAGCTGCTCCACGATCACCTCCACCGCCTCCAGCAAAGGACTCATCTGCAGCAGCACCACAACAATCTTCACCACGGCTAGCGCGCAGGAGTAATTTCAGTTCTTTCCTGCACGATCCTCATCAAAGGCCTTGGACCCATCTGTGGCGGGCCCGGCAGTATCCCTGCCATCGCCCCGGCCCTCAGAGCAGCCCTGGATCCCCCCTGCAACATCTACTCCCACTACAGATTCCTCACTCCCCTTTCCATCTCCACCCTCACCCAGGGGCCTTCCCAGCCATCTTGAATATCTGATCAAATCAGGCATTAAGATGGCTCCACTCACGCCTAATATAGAAAGATCAAGAGTTCTGATATCAACGATGATGAACTCTCCCCTGACTGTTGCTACACAGACAAAAATCACCCCCCCACCAAAACCCACCCGCCTTTCACCTGGTTCCAAACGCTCACCGGCTCCCGCTACACCAATAAAAGCCCCCCCACCTATCCTCCCTGGCCTTTCACGTGGTATCTCCCATAGCTAGGATGCATATTTCAAATGTCAATGTGGTCGATGTTGCTCTGTCTGATCATTTCTGTGTCTTCTTTGACCTGTCTGTTTTTCCCAAACCACCAGCTGGTCCTGCAGTTGTCCGGAGGGAGACACCTAAATGACAGCACGGGGAACATTTTTATGGAAATGATTAACTTTGAAAATGTCTCATGTTCTAATGTTCTAATGTAAATGATTTGTTGAACTCTGTTACATCTAGTGTTTGGAATGTTCTCGACACCATTGCCCCTATGAAGGCTAAAATTGTTAAAAATAAGCAGAAGGCGCCATGGAGAAATGATGATTCGGTCAGGGCACAGAAAAGGGAGTGCCGCCGGGCCGAACGAAAATGACGCAAGTCGAAGCTCCAGGTTCAGAAAGAGATTTACAGAGAGTTGTACATGTACAACCTCATTTTATGTAGAACTAGGGAAGGATATTTTTCTGAAATAATTAGAAGCTGCAGTAACAACTCGCGTGTCCTGTTTGCCACAGTAAACAGATGAACAAACCCTCCAGCTCAGCTGCCGTTAGAACTCATTTCCACATCCAAGTGTAATGAGTTTGCATTATTCTTTAATGACAAAGTTCAGGGCATTAAAAATGCTATAAATTCTACAATGCAAAAAATAACCCTCAAACCACCTACACACTTAGAGCTGACTCACTTTGCACCTGTAACTGACAAAACTGTCCAGGAGATCATCACCAGCCTGAGTTCATCTACATGCTGCCTCCATGTGTGACCTCCAGATTTCTAAAGTCTGTGCTGAACAGTTTGTTAGCACCACTCACTCACATAGTTAACATGTCGCTTCAATCTGGAACGTTCCCAATGTCTTTGAAAACTGCGGTCATAAAGCCTCTCCTAAAGAAGAGCAGTCTTGATGCTGCAGTACTGAGTCATTACCGGCCCATCTCTAATCTGCCATTTTGGGGCAAAGTCCTTTGAAAAGGTTGTTTACCAACAGCTCACTGATTTCCTCTTAATAAACAACTCATTTGATGTTTTCCAGTCAGGTTTTAGACCTCATCACAGCACTGAGACTGCTCTTGTCAAGGTGACAAATGACATCCACCTGAACACTGACGTGGGCAAAGCCTCAGTCTTAATTCTGTTAGATCTGAGTGTTGCTTTTGACACTGTCGATCATGGGACCCTCTTACAGAGACTAGAGGACTGGGTGGGCATCACTGGCACTACACTAAACTGGTTAAAGTCCTATCTGGAAGACAGGAAGTTCTTTGTCGAAATTGGTAACTGTGTCTCAGACCAGATGCCCCTGACCTGTGGGGTGCCCCAAGGGTCAATCCTGGGACCCCTTCTGTTCAACCTCTACATGCTGCCCTTAGGTCAGTTGATACGCAGCAAGAATGTGTCCTATCACAATTATGCAGACGACACTCAGGTCTATGTTTCACTGACGGCAGGTGAATATGGACCAGTGGATTCACTCTGTCACTGCATCCAACAGATCAGTGTGTGGATGCAAAACAACTTTCTCCAGCTGAACTCAGACAAGACTGAAATCATCGTCTTTGGCCCACAGAAACAAAGAGAAAGTGTTAACAGTCACCTCCAGAGTCTCGCTCTAAAACCTACAAATCAAGTTAGAAATCTGGGGGTAATAATGGATTCAGACTTGAATTTTGAACTTGAAATCAAAAGTATAGTGTCTAAACCAGACTTGGAGAGACTTATCCATGCGTTTGTCTCTAGTAGATTAGACTACTGTAACGGCCTGCTCACTGGCCTCTCCAAACGAGCTGTAAAACAGCTGCAGTACATCCAGAACGCTGCTGCTCGGGTCCTGACTAGAACCAGGAAGTACCATCACATTAGTCCTGTGCTCAGGTCTCTGCACTGCCCCCTGTGGCTCAGAGAATAGACTTCAAAGCAGCTCTGCTTGTATACAAGTCTCTCCATGGCCTAGCACCAAAGTACATCTCGGACATGTTAGTGCCATATGAACCATCTCGGACTCTGAGGACCTCAGGGACCGGCCTCCTGCTGGTGCCCAGAGTCAGGACTAAACATGGGGAATCTGCGTTTCAGTTTTATGCAGCTAAACTCTGGAACAGTCTTCCTGAGGATGTGAGACAGGTTCTACTCGGGCAATGTTCAAATCTAAACTAAAAACTGTTTTGTTTGGCTGTGCATATGACTGAAATGCTTTTCTTTGCACTCTTCCCTTTTATGTCTTGAACTATTATTTTGTGATTTCTGCCAGGTCTTTGTGATTTTAATGCATTTTTCCTGTCGTGTGAAGCACTTTGAATTGCCTTGTGTATGAATTGTGCTCTACAAATAAACTTGCCTTGCCTTTATATTGTTATTATTATTCATTCACTCCACACTTGGTAGTGATAAGCTACCATTGTAGCCACAGCTGCCCTGGGGCAGACTGACAGAAGCAAGGCTGCCCCTCCGACACGCCAACCATTCACTCACACACACCTGATCCATACTAAAAGTAAAGTGTCTTGCCTAAGGACACAATGACATTTCATCTAGCGCCCCCTGTGGCACCTGGTATCCCAGCAGTCTCCCATTCAAGTATTAACCAGGTTATGCCCTGTTTAGCTTCAGAGATCTGACGGGATCAGGCATGAACAAGGTATGGCCAGGTATGGCCTATATAAGTCACTTATTGCATGTATTGAATTTCTTGTGGGATCAACAATGTATACTGTAATTTTTAACGAAATATACTGACCAGTGCAGTACTAATGCTGCAGTAAAAGAGGGAATAGTAGTATAATGCGTAGTGCCTGCAGACTTTAAAACTACCATTAGGCAAATATGAATATTAATAACATTTAGATGACTGTTTTAGGCTGCAACATTTTACACAAAATGCTACCATGAATCCTGGATATATGTTTTTGGGTTCAGCCATCAGCTGGCTGTGGATTGTGTCAGAACATATATGTACTCTTGTAGTGGGCTGGAGTATCTCAACATACCAGAAAGTAGAGGCAGGAGAGGTTAGTGGCCGCGGCGCTCTTAACCCGACTGTCCTTCTTCTCAAATGTTTTAAGAGTCTCCACCGCCTGAAAATCAAATCACAGACTTAAGTCCCGCCTTTGTCATTAGTCTGCACTGAGAGAATAAACTGTGGCATACCTTTACCACAACATTTGAATAAACAATGAATTTCAAAGAACATTCACCAAAGATATAATTGTGCTTTACAGAATAAAGTTGACCTACACTGGAGGCTTAGTCATAGAGAAATAAAAGAATTACAGATAAGACTACATTCTGTTACAGACAAATCAAAAGATTACACTTGTGACTACACAGTCACACACACGTGTAAACGCATTTGACTGGATATTCTTTCCATCTTAGAAGGTGCATATTATACCCTTTCAGATGTCCTGCTTGTCTCCATGGAGATGTTATTGCTTTCCATAGAAGGTTCCAGCGTACGGCATTAATGTCTCTGTCTCCATGGAGACAAGTTGCTGATGCTGCTATGCTAAGTGCTGTATTTGTCATTGAATAAATGTTAGAGAAGCTGAATGGTTCAAATTCATGACCAAGAACATCTCCACTGAGACAAGCAGGTGGCCAACGCTCCAGAGATGGTCCCACTGTAGGAACCTTTTTGACTTGCAGGTATTTTTTTTTAGTTCCACTCCCCATTTGATGCACGCTCACATCAAGTAAAGACTAGGCACTAGGACCACACTTTGGGGAATATTTTAGCTCCTGCTCAGAGGCAGTTTACTTTTTTGTTAGTTTTTTGTTGTTCTTTATCTTGCTTTATTCATTTTCTGACTTAGACAAACTGTTTTGATGCAAAAATACCATTCTTAACTGAATAATTGTGTTTTATTGTTAATTTCATTGTTTGTTTGAGCCTTTTGAAAAAGGATGTAGAAAAAAAATGACCTTTGTATCTGAACTTCAATGTTCTGTTACTGTTACTGTGAATGCGTACGGGGAACTGGGTGGTTCCTCTGACTAAATAGGGGCTGGGGATAATAGGGACTCAAATGCTTAAAGTGAATGTGCGCGTTTCTGGACAAAAGTAACTGATCGTCACAAAACACAAAAGGTAAAGTCGAACTACAACAAAAAGTGACTGAACAGAGCAGGCTAACATACCTCAACCTTAGGCATGCAGGGGGAGGACATGAGACTAACGTGTGAGTGAGGAGCTGCAGAGGGTCACAGTAGAGACCTCCCCGCGCCTGCCCTGCCCGCGCCTGCCCTGCTCCTGCCTGTCCTGCTCCCGCCTGTCCTGTCCTGACGCCGCCTGCCCTGCCTGCCCGCACCTGCCCTGACCCCGCCTGCCCTGCCCGCGCCTGTCCTGTCCTGCCCCCGCCTGCCCTGACCCCGCCTGTCCTTCCCCGCCTGCCCTGACCCGCCTGTCCTGCTCCTGCCTGTCCTTCCCCCGCCTGCCCTGACCCCGCCTGTCCTGCTCCTGCCTGTCCTGCTCCCGCCTGTCCTGCCCGCGCCTGTCCTGTCCTGCCCGCGCCTGTCCTGTCCTGACGCCGCCTGCCCTGCCCCCGCCCGCCCTGCCCCCGCCTGTCCTGGCTGCACCTGCCCACGCCTGTCCTGTCCTGACGGCGCCTGCGCTGCACCCGCCTGCGCTGGCCGCGCCTGTATTGTTTTGGTCCCACTCCCACCCAAGGCCATGTTAAAACCCCCGATCCCAAAGTATCCCGTTGCGGTTCCCGTTGCGGGTCTTTAGCTCACAGCCCACTCATCAGCACTATGACTGGTCTATGACCAGTCAATGAGAGAAGACCAGATTGTCAGACATGAGAAAGCTTGTTTAAAGGGGAAATGTTATGCAAAATCAACTTTAATGAGAAAAAGTGTTTCCTCATCATTAGTTTACTTAAAGTTGTATTTTGATTCCTGCATGTTTGAGTTAATCCTATACTGTCTGGCAACTGAGGCTCCAGTGCTCAGAAAAGTCCTGTTTACACATCTGTTTCAGATCAATATTGTGGTTTGCGATGAACAAAATGTAAAATGATGATTTATTCATGTTATATTTCAATACAAATACAAGAACCTAAAAAAAGCATAGTATGTCTCCTTTAAATGAACATTATACAACTTCAAATATTCAGCCCATTTCCAGTCACATAACAGGACAGAAGACAGAAATACTTGCGTAAAGGTGAAGGAGTGACTTGAGATGGGCAAGAGTGCTCTGACCTTATTGAAGTCCTTCTGTCGGAGATAAGTGATGGCCTTGTTTATCTCCAGGTCATTGGCCAGTTCCACATACTGAGAGTTTTTCACCATCTCCACACACCTGAGCACAGACACACACAGTAGTATCACTAACCCGGCCGCCATTTTGTCCTGTTTAAGACGTGTGGAGTGCGAAGTAAGGTATGCTTGTCCGATTAGGTTCATTTGGTCTTCTGAAAGTTTAACCAGTGAATTTTCTAAGAATCCGACCGGTAATAGGGCTTGAAGTTCATCAAATGTTGTGAATGTTATTGGCGCTCTGCCTTCAGCTCCAGGTGATTGAATTTTAGCCACTATTTATTGTTTAAGAGTATTTCTTTAATGTTTAAAGGTTGCATTGTATTTTCTATGAGCACTTGCAGAGCAATTGTTATTTTGTGTTTTTTTTGTTTTGTTTTTTAGTGCAACGCATTGGACTGGGTTCAGTTTACAAAATGTGCTACAAAAAAAAACATGAAGCACAAAACATTACCAACACTACTGCAGGCTTAGGCAGTTGTTAAATAATTGTTTCAGATAATCACAATTGTATATATAGTGTACATGGTATTTATTTAGTGAGAAGGTTTGAGATTGTAGTAGAGCATGTCCTGAACAGAGCTCACCAGTCAAAGCCCACAGCAAAAGACGACTCGATGGCAGGAGCGATCAGCTTGGCTGCAGTCATAATGTACTTTTCAGCCAGAACTTTCCTAGAGAAGAACAAGAGAGCAGCACACATCTGCATGAACACTGAGCAGGAACACTGAGTGGACATGTGCAGACGCAGAAACATCCACCAAATGTTGAAAAGAAACGTACAGATCCCTCTCCATCTGATGAAGCCTGTCGTTCTTTATGGCCTCCATGATCATGCTGGAGTCGTCCTGAAACACAAGCACAAGCACATGGAAGCAGGACTACACACACTACTCGCACACAACACAATACAACACACAGAGTGCAGCGTGCAGAGGTCTCATCTCTCTATGATCAGACTGCAGGGGGTGCCAGAGCGTAAAAGTAAGGGTAAGGATGTCAGGAATATTCGATTCATTGATAATTGTGATTATTCAGGTCACAATATAATCGTAAGAAAAAACTATATATAATCGTGACTTTTTAAAACGCAATTTTTGGTCTCTTGAATTCGATCTATAGCCCAAAAAATACACTTACGCTGAAGTATTTTATCTGGCCATTTTTGTCACAATTACTTTATTTTGTCCTTCAGAAAGTTCAATTTCATAACACTGGTCACTAATGTGTCAGACAGTTAGAATGAAAGAAAATAAACAGTGCACAGTTGTTCGGTCATGATCTCCAACCTGGCTGTGAGTCAGGGGTCCGGTCACATGATCTCAGTACTCACAATAATTGTAAGACTACAATTTGATATCATGACGTCCCTACTGAGTAAACATGCTGTGTGTGTGTATGAGTGCATGTGCATGTGCGTGTGTGTGTGTGTGTGTGTGTGTGCGTGCGTGCATGTGTGCGCATGTGTGTGCATGCGTGCATGTGTGTGTGTGCATGTGTGTGGGTGCGTGCATGTGTGCGTAGATGTGTGCGTGCGTGCGTGTGCGTGTACTCGTGTATGCGTGCGTGTGTATGTGCAAGCGCATGTATGCGTGAGTGTGTGCGCGTGCGTGTGTGTCCTCCTGCCACAGGGAGGCGTACTCACACTGTGTGAGATGTACTTGTCGTCGTCGTCGATGTTCAGAGGGACAGAGATGAGCTTCTGAAAGCCCGTCTTCATGCGGTCTCGGTCTCCGATGGCGAAGTAGCACAAGATGAGGTTGTATCCAGCCTTGATGTTGGGGCACTCGCTCATGATGTGTTGGAAGGAAGTGATGGCATCTGAGTACTGGCCCATGTGCACAAACACCACCCCGATGTTCTGCAGGATCTTGATGCGCACTTCCTTGTGGGCATTGGAGATCTGGTCCAGAGCCATACGGTAGAACTTGATGGCTTTGGGGTAGTTCTTCTGCTTCAGATAGATGTTTGCCATGTTGACCTTTAGTCGGCCTTTTGGACACACAAATGCTCATCAGGTTAACTGTTTGCTGTGAACCCGCTGTGGCCCCACTGTGACCCCGCTGTGGCCCCGCTGTGACCCCGCTGTGACCCCGCTGTGAACCCGCTGTGACCCCGCTGTGACCCCGCCGTTGTGACCCCGCTGATGACCCCGCTGTGCCCCGCTGTGACCTTGCTCTGGACCCACTGTGAACCCGCTGTGACCCGCCTGTGACCCTGCTGTGACCTCACTCTGGACCCACTGTGACCCCGCTGTCCCCCGCTGTGCCCTGCTGTGACCTCCACTCTGGACCCACTGTGACCCCGCTGTGCCCCGCTGCTGTGACCTCACTCTGGACCCACTGTGCCCCCGCTGTGCCCCCGCTGTGACCTCACTCTGGCCACGCTGTGGCCCCGCTGTGGCCCCGCTTGTGACCTCACTCTGGACCCACTGTGAACCCACTGTGACCTCACTCTGAACCCACTGTGGCCCCACTTGTGACCCCGCTGTGGCTGTGAACCCGCTGTGACCCCGCTGTGACCCGCTGTGACCTTTTGCTCTGGACCCACTGTGAAACCGCTGTGACCCGCTGTGGCCCACTGTGACCTCACTCTGACCCACTGTGACCCCGCTGTGACCTCACTCTGGACCCACTGTGACCCCGCTGTGACCTCTGGACCCACTGTGACCCCGCTGTGACCTCACTCTGGCCCCCGCTGTGGCCCCGCTGTGACCTCCACTCTGGACCCACTGTGAACCCACTGTGACCCCGCTGTGACCTCACTCTGAACCCACTGTGGCCCCGCTGTGACCTCACTCTGAACCCACTGTGGCCCCGCTGTGACCTCACTGCGGCCCTGCAGTGATCTCGCAGTGACCTCACTGCTGCTCACCTGCGTTGCTGAACATCTTGTTCCTGACGAGGACCTGGTAGGTGTTGAGGGCCTCGGTGTACATGTCGTTGTTGGCGTACTGATTGGCCAGGTTCAGCAGCACCTGAGGACACACAGGGTCAGGGTCAGGGTCAGGGTCAGGGTCAGGGTCAGGGACGAGGCTCGTGTGCAGAACTCCTCACACAGATTCACGTTCACACTGAGCTGCACTTACAGAGTAGGTCAGGTCCAGATTGATGTCGGCGTTCCCTGCTTGCTCCCTCTGTCTCACCAGCGCACGCTCCTTCCTGCCAGCTTCTTTAGCCTTTTCCAGAGCCTTGCAGAGAGAACACATGATCCATTTTAAAACAGGTAAAAACATTAGAAAAACAACCAAAGGTATTGAGAGCAAACCAAATAAAGTGACTCTAAACATGTAGTACCAGTTGCAAGGAGCCTTGGCTCTGGGCCATGCAGCTCTCCTCGATCAGCTCATTCACTCTCTTCTCCAGCAGTTTGATCTTCTCCTCAGGCCTAAGACACACAACAACAGCTCAACTCACAGTTCTCAGGTAGCCTTACGCAAGTGACAACCTGCTTGCAAGCGATCTGAAGTGATGTTGGATTCACAGTTTCATTTGCTCCTTAATATCACTCTGCTGCTGTAGATGTTCAATAATCTGCACTGTCCCGCCCAGCCCCAATTTCACTCGAGCACTGCCGCTGTGGCACATGTTCTGGAGAACACTCACAGGTCTTCATTCTTGGCCTCCAGGGGCGGAGCTGGACCTTTGGCCTGACCAAGTGGATCAAAGGAGCTGCCTGAAATCCAAACATTAACAATGAGAATCTGCCAGTGAACATGTAGAAAACTAAGATTTTACATCAGGTGGTTTCCTTGGTGAGCGCATATCAGGCCAACAACCGTTTGGTGCATTCTATCCAAACCCCTGGTGCCAAATTTTACACCTAGCTGTAAATGTATTTATTTGCAGCACAAATAAGACCAAAGTGGTCACTAGTCTTCATTAGGTCCATTCAGCTTAAATGAAACATTACGTTGGACATTGGCCTTTTTAAAATACATATTAAACAAATCATTTTAAATACAGGGTATATTAGATTGAGGATCTGAACAAAACTCTTCTCCACATTGAAAATGGACCAGTGGACGTAACTCTCTACACTAGTTTATCCACAAAGACCTTTGTGTGAACTACAAACCAGCCTCTCTGCTTCAGGAGCACTGAGGTTCACAAACATTCATTATTCATTCCTACATTTTAGTTTCCTCATGTGGTGTTGTATATAATAATAATAATATTCTTTTGTGAATACTCTCTTTTTTTCTGAAAGTGTTGCGTCATCTGCATCTTTTTATTGATTTAATGCATTTACAGTATATATGTTTTTTTGTTACACTCATTCATTCTTGCTTTACCACTTGTTCCCCCTTGGGTGACTTTGGGCCTAAGGCGGGTTCAGCCTGGACAGGGGCCAGTCACAGGGTTAACACAGAGACAAACGTTCACTCTCACAGTCATTAACTAGTGGCCCGGGTATCAAACCCATGATCTCCTTATTGGGAGGCAGGAGCTCTAACCACTCTGCCACCGTGCACTCTTAGTGCCTAGTGGTGCCATTTAATTCCAGTGGAGTGGCGTTTCTCCCGCTACATTAAGACATTGCGCAGGAGAGTTAACCCTCGTCTTCACAGACATTTTTAACACCTCCCTGGGGTCATGCCATGTCCCAGCCTGCTTCAAGTCTGCCATCATTGTCCCTGTCCCCAAGAGGCCCCGGATCACTGGACTTAATGACTGACAGGCCTGTGGCGCTGACGTCTGTAGTCATGAAGTCATTTGAGCACCTGGTCCTGCCCCACCTCAAGTCCTTCACCTCCTCCCTGCTGGACCCCCTGACCCCATGGTTCGCCTACAGAGCCAACAGGTCTGTAGACGAAACGCCATCAACCTGAGGCACTCCACTTCATCCTGCAGCATCTGGACTCCCCGGGAACCTACGCCAGGATCCTGTTTGTGGACTTTCAGCTCTGCTTTCAACACCATCCTCCCTGCTCTTCTCCAGGACAAGCTCTCCCAGCTCAACGTGCCTGACTCCACCTGCAGGTGGATCACTGACTTCCTGACGGATCGGAGGCAGTGCGTGCGGCTGGGGAAGAATGCCTCGGACTATCAGCGCCAGGAGCTCCTCAGGGCTGTGTACTTTCTCCTCTGCTCTTCTCCCTGTACACAAAACTGCTGCACCTCCAGCCACGACTCCGTAGAACTCATCAAGTTGTTGCGGACGACACCACCTCATCGGGCTCATCTCGGACGGGGATGAGTCTGTCTACAGGGAGGGAGGTGGACGAGCCGGCTGGTGTCCTGGTGCAGCGGTAACAACCTGGAGTTCAACGCCCAGAAGACAGTGGAGATGATTCGTGGACTTCAGGAAAGCCATAGCCCCCCAGGCCCCCCTCGTCATGACACCACCGTGGACGCCCTTCCGACTTCCTGGGCACCACCATCACCCAGGACCTCAAGTGGGAGCCCTCCATCAGCTCCCTCAATCAAGAAGGCCCAGCAGAGGATGTACTTTCTGCGGCAGCTGAGGAAAGCCAAGCTGCCAGTGCAGATGATGGTGCAGTTTTACACGGCCATCATTGAGTCCATCCTCACCTCCCTCCATCACCGTGTGGTACGCTGGAGCCATAGCCAGGGACAAACAGAGACTACAGCGCCCTCTGCTGGAGCCACAGCCAGGGACAAACAGTCTACAGCGCCCTCTACTGGAGCCACAGGAGCCACAGCGGGACAAACAGAGACTACAGCGCCCTCTACTGGAGCCACAGCGCAGGGACAAACAGAGACTACAGCGCCCTCTGCTGGAGCCACAGCCAGGGACAAACAGAGACTACAGCGCCCTCTGCTGGAGCCACAGCCAGGGACAAACAGAGACTACAGCGCCCTCTACTGGAGCCACAGCCAGGGACAAACAGAGACTACAGCGCCCTCTACTGGAGCCACAGCCAGGGACAGAGACTACAGCGCCCTCTAGCTGGAGCCACAGCCTCGACAACAGAGCCTACAGCGCATGTGCGTTCTGCTGAGAAGGTGATCGGCTGCAGACTTCCATCTCTGCAGGACCTGTACGTCTCCAGGGCTCTGGGACCAGCAGGTCGGATCACAGCTGACCCTTCTCACCCTGGACATGGTCTATTTGAACCACTCCCCTCAGGCAGGAGGCTACGGTCCATCCGGACCAGAACCTCCCGCCACAAGAATAGTTTCTTTCCCTCTGCCGTTGGACTCATGAACACTTCTAAACACCTGCCACTTTAACGACACTATTCATCACTCACTGCACTGTCACTTTCTGCACTACAACTGTAAATTTAACTGTAACTCTTGTGTACATAGAAATGCCTATTTTTATTTTTTTTTATAGTAATTTTTAAATTGTTTCTTAATGCATGCCCTTTGGATTGAATATATGTTATTTTATTATTGCTCAGTGTTTTTTATGTTGCACTTTAACGCCGAGACAAGTTCCTATGTCTGTGAATTTTGTTCATTGACAATGGCAATAAACTCTTTCTGATTCTGATTCCGACAGAAAAGCAGTGATGACGTGTGCGGTGGAGAGGGGGTCCTCACCTCTGGTCAGGGCCGAGGTGAAGCCTGCTGCTCGGATGGCTGTCATGGGTCGTGCAGCTCCGTCCTGTGGGGGGACAGACACATCTAAAGGCTCTTCTTGGTCAGGGAGCACAACTAAAGAGAGACACAAAACTCGTCCATGGAGAGGAAATGGACACAGAGTCTGGACTATTCTGGTGATTGGCCTGTCGTTAGAATAAGAACATGTTGTGTACAGTAACTGCCTGATCGTGGCTGGAAATGTTACTTTCAAATGTTATACTGTTATTTCATTATGATTACTTTATTAGTTGACACATGAAACACACGTGAACACACGTGAACACACATGACACATGAACACACATGACACATGACCACACAAGAACACACAACACATGAACACACGTGAACACACGTGATTACACATGAAACATGAACACACGTGAACACACATGACAAATGAACACAGGTGAACACACATGACACGTGAACACATTTGAAGACACATGACACATGAACACACGTGAAAACACTTGAACACACACGACACACTTGATCAGACATGAACACACATGGACACACATGAACACACATAAAGACATTCATGAACACACATGATCACACATGATCACACATGATCACACATGATCACACATGATCACACATGATCACACATGATCACACATAAAGACGCATGGACACACATGAACACACATAAAGAAGCATGGACACACATGAACACACATAAGAAGACGCATGAACACACATGACCACACATGACACACACGACACACTTGATCAGACATGAACACACATAAAGACACATGATCACACATGAACACACATGGATACACATGACACATAAACACACATGATCACAAGCGAACACACGCAATCACACGTGATCACAACTTGAACACACATTGATACACATGAACACACAAAAAGACACATGGACACACATGATCACACTTGAACACACTTGAAACACACTTGAACACACTTGAACACACTTGGACACACTTGAACACACTTGAACACACTTGATACTACTGAACACACTTGAACACACTTGAACACACTTGACACACTTGAACACACTTGAACACACTTGAACACACTTGAAACACTTGAACACACTTGAACACACTTGAACACACTTGAACACACTTGAACACACTTGAACACACTTGAACACACTTGAACACACTTGAACACACTTGAACACACTTGAACACACTTGAACACACTTGAACACACTTGAACACACACACTTGACACACATGGATACACATGGATAACACATGGATACACATGACACATAAACACACATGATCACACGCGAACACACGCAATCACACGTGATCACACTTGAACACACATTGATACACATGAACACACAAAAAGACGCATGGACACACATGAACACACATGATCACACATGATCACACATGACACATTAACACACATGGACACATATGGACACACTTGAACACACATAGATAACACACTTGAACACACATGGATACACACTTGATCACACATGACACACATGGACACATATGGACACACATGACACATTAGCACACATGAACACATATGGACACACTTGAACACACATAGATACACACTTGAACACGCATGGATACACACTTGAACACACATGACACATGAACACATGGACACATATGGACACATATGGACACACATGACACATTAACACAACTTTGACACATATGGACACACTTTGACACACATAGATACACATGGACACATAGATAACACTTGGACACACATAGATACACACTTGGACACACATAGATACACACTTGGACACACATAGATACACACTTGAACACACATAGATACACACTTGATCACACATGATACACTTGATCACACATGATACACTTGATCACACATGATACACTTGATCACACATGATACACTTGATCACACATGATACACTTGATCACAACTTGATACACTTGATCACACATGATACACTTGATCACACATGATACACTTGATCACACTTGATCACACTTGATCACACATGATCGACACTTGATCACACATACTGATCACACTTGATCACACTTGATCACACATGATACACTTGATCACACATGATGATACACTTGATCACACTTGATCACACATGATACACTTGATCACACATGATACACTTGTGCAGCCCCCTCCCCCGCACAGCTCAGCGCTGTTGTGCTGCTGGAGCAAGTGCCGAGGGCTGAAAAGTGCAGACGCGCGCTAAGCTTTAGAGACTTGAGCAGAGGTCTGAGCGGGGGAAAACACGTGTGGTTTTGGGAAACACGTGGAAAAAAAGAAGTGGCCGTTAGAGCTGCGCTAAAAGCGGCGCTAATGAGGAGCTAACAACAAGAAAACAAACTTTTGTGATGATTCTCTGTGAGGAGAACAGAAATCAGAAATCATATCACAAGTCCATGTTCCTCTTCCTGTTGCTGCTGCATGAACATAGACTCTTTCACCTGCAGATTTGTGCCACAGTGTCACATATAAAGATATTTAGTTCTCATATTTTTTATTGTTTTAGTTTTTAATTATGTTTGGCTCGCGACCCAAAATGAGTTTGACAGTAAATACTTCTCGAGTAGTACTTTTTTATTCATGTTTAATAGTTGGATGAGGCCATTATTTATTTATTTTTTAAAGAAAAGGGTGTAATTGATTAGACATTTTGAGCCCTGGAAGTGCTCTTGTCTGTCTGTGTGCACACTGGTCTGTGTCATGTCAGTGCTGTGATATTTGTGGAACCATGTGGACAAATGAGGGATTACACCGGCATTTGTGGAGCCATGTGTTTGCCACATGTCTGCCTGATGCAGAAGCTCCACAGCATGGCACAAGTGTGGACAATTGTGGACAATTGTGGACAAGGGACAAGTCTGGACAAGGAACAAGTGTGGACAAGTGTGGACAAGTATGGACAAGTATGGACAAGTGTGGACAAATGTGGACAAGGGACAAGTGTGGACAAGTCTGGACAAGTGTGAACAAGGAACAAGTGTGGAAAGGTGTGGACAGGTGTGGACAAGGGACAAGTGTGGACAAATGTGGACAAGGAACAAGTGTGGACAGGTGTGGACAAGGACAAGGTGTGGACAAGGGACAAGTGTGGACAGGTGTGGACAAGGGACAAGTGTGGACAGGTGTGGACAAGGGACAAGTGTGGACAGGTGTGGACAAGGGACAAGTGTGGACAAGTGTGGAAAATGTGGATGTGGACAAGTGTGGACAAGTGTGGACAAGTGTGGACAAGTGTGGACAAGTGTAGACAAGAGTGGACAAGGGACAAGTGTAGACAAGTGTGGACAAGTGTGGACAAGGGACAAGTGTGGACAAGTGTGGACAAGGGACAAGTGTAGACAAGTGTAGACAAGAGTGGTGAAAGAGAAGAACGTGGTGTGAAGCAATAATAATCACTGATCATTATTCTTTTTGATTAGTTGACTAGTCAAATGATTACATTAAAAATAAACTTAATAATCACCCTTTGAACCAAATAAAGGGGTGAATATGGCAGAGAATATTGATGAATACGGTGTATTATTGATATTCCGACACATAAAGCGTGAGAGCATGGACTCACGGGACACTCACCTGCACTGCTCCCGTCAGTGGTCGGCCCAGCGACGACGCCAACGGCACTCGAGCCTCCAAACACAACACATTTAGTTTAGTTTGCAAACTTAAACCAAGAAGCTGCCAAACTGTTTTTCTGATAATGCCACATCCAACCTACTGCGCCACCAACTGGTCACAGGGCAGTAAAAACAACACTAAAGCCAATCCATTCCTTCTAAAACCAGATCTAAAAGTCACCTGAAACCTTTCTGTCATCATCATTGCAGTATTTTGGTCAAATACAAACTGTTACATTGGGAAAACATGGTCAATTCATGATGTCAAACTGGTTTTTAAAATCCTACATGGGCTGGCCCCAAAAGGACTTTCTTACCCCAAGTGAGGACACCAGCAGGCGCGAGCCCATGGCAGTGCCCATGGCAGTGCCCGGAAACTTGGCTGTCATCTGGAACACAGAGGAATGAGTCCAGGTCTAGACTCACTATGTGACACAGTTTGCAGTTTGAACTCACTGGAGGTCTTCTGCCATGGCTGGTCCTCGCTGCTTGCTGGAAACCGACGTCATTGTCCAGTTCCTGTAAGCAGCACGAAGCGGTGATGACAAAGGTCAGCGTGAACACTGAAGAAGCAGCAGTAGGAGCCTGCGGCTAACTGCATGGCTCTCATTTCAACAACATATGCAACCAAGGACTAAATCAACACTCAATTCACAAACCTGGGCAACGCACATGGAATACATCAGGCAAAATGGACTAAGGTTTCTATCTTCACATTCAATAAATGTTGGATTGAACATGTATTCTACATTTCTTTTCTTTGTTGTTGTTTCTTTGCAGATGTTGTAAATGAGACTTGTCCTTTACATGTCAGTTTATCGTGAGATTTTCTGTAGAATCACACTTCAAATGTGTCATAGGGAAGAGGTCCTGTACTAAACCTGGACTACAGCAGGAAAGAGTAGGCCTACAGCAGGACTACAGCGGGACAAAGTAGGACTACAGCAGGACAAAGTAGGACTACAGCAGGCCTACAGCAGGACAAAGTAGGACTACAGCAGGACTACATTGGGACAAAGTAGGCCTACAGCGGGACAAATTAGGACTACAGCAGGCCTTCAGCGGGACAAAGTAGGACTACAGCAGAACTACATCGGGACAAAGTAGGCCTACAGCAGGACAAAGTAGAACTACAGCAGGACAAAGTAGAACTACAGCAGGCCTGCAGCAGTACAAAGTAGAACTACAGCAGACCTACAGCAGGACACGTAGGACTACAGCAGGACTACAGCGGGACACAGTAAAGCAGACATACAGCAGAACTACAGCAGGACAAAGTAGGACTACAGCAGGACAAAGTAGGACTACAGCAGGACTACAGCGGGACAAAGTAGAACTACAGCAGGACAAAGTAGGACTACATCAGAACAAAGTAGGACTACAGCGGGACTACAGCGGGGCAAAGTAGGACTACATCAGAACAAAGTAGGACTACAGCGGGACTACGTCCTAATACTACTTCGAGTAACTACGCCCGCAAACTCTCGCCACGGGCGCAAGTTTAGCGGCTGGTGAGCGGCTCGTGTGCGGCTCGTGAGCGGCTCGTGTGCGGCTGGTGAGCGGCTCGTGTGCGGCTCTTAACCCACCTCGGTGTCAAACGCGAGGTTATAGTCATTATAACCCGAGTAAAGGTCGTCTTCCGCCACGGCTAAGTGCACATTTTCCATTTGTGACAGAAAACGGAGAATATCCCACTGTTTTGTTATAACCGGTCGTCTTCTTTGGTTGCTGGGATACCAAGGTACACCATTACGCTTCTTCTTCTTCTTCTTCTTCTTCTTCTTCTTCTTCTTCTTCTTCTGCGAATATATTCCGGCTGCCGTACGCTGGTATAGCACAATGCTGCTCCCTCTGTTTCCGGCAGGCACGTTTTGGTGCGTTGCTGCCTTTCTCGGTGAGGAGGATTCATAGCAGGTGTTATTTACAGAAGAACTTTGTAAAAGTGTGCTCCACATGTAGTCTCTTAACACCACTGCTTCTCTTCGGAAGCAGGACTTCAACTTCCTGCTTCCGAAGAAGCTCTCCTGCTTGCTCTAGCTGCTTTCCTTATTTATTTTGCTTTTTAATCAGTTTTTGTCCTCCAAATTTTTTTTATTATGACCTTTTTAAGTCAACCAAGGATTTTAAGAGCACTTTTCGAGTTTTAATCAACAAATCTGTCAAACCAGCGACATGTCCGTGAGAAGAGAAACAAACTCCTGTAAACGCTGTTGGAAATTTCAACAAGAAATTCATGAGCTTCAAGCACGGATATTTGCTTTGGAATCTGAAAAAGGACCGCACGATACAATCCCTGTGTCATCCAGTGGTAAGAAGTCCATATTTTTTTACAAGAAAAACAGCTACTTTCAACCTAAACCGGAGTCACTCTGTTTCGTTCCCAAAACTTTCTAAAGACCAGACCTGGCACAATCTCGGTTTGAAACCAAAGCAATACAAAGATAATGTAACGCCACCTAAAATACAGCTTACAAACAGATTTTTACCACTTTCAAAGACTGAAGTAAATGAACAAAGGGAAAATGTGAGACATGACGTGGCGAAAAGGCAGACAGAGACAGAGAGAGAATCTGTGCCGAACATCAAGGTCGTCTTGATTGGGGATGGTGCGATAAGTCACGTGATGCATGAAAAAATTAAAACACATTCTTTTCCCAGCGCCACAGTCACTGAGATTACGTCACATATTTCTAATGTTTTTGGCCACACATAAAGGAGTTAAACAGCTGATTGTGCACGTGGGCGCAGTGGACACACGACGCGAAGAGACTGAAGTTTTGAAAAGAGACTTCTTGGAGTTATTAGACGAGCTTGATAAAATGGAAATAAAAAACATTCATAAGTGGACCTCTTCCAAACATCGACAGGAAGATAAACAAGTTTAGCCGGCTGCTTCAGCTGAACACATGGCTGTCCAAAGAGTGTGCAACAAGAGGATTGCACTACATTGAGAACTTCTATCTATTCTGGAAACGAGAGGACCTGTTTAAGAGAAATGGCCCACACCTCTGTAGAGGTGGAGTGAGGGTGCTGACAGAGAACCTGCTCCACGCTCTGAGGCATTGGACTGGGCCTGGACAGGTTCCTGAGCAGATAGTTAGAGAAGAGAGGAATGAGAGAAGAATTCCTGCTCCATCAGCCAGAGACCGAGACAATGTTTTCAACATCAGCAGCACCACAACCACAGCCTCCACCAAAGGATTCATTAGCAGCCGCTCCACCACCACCAGCAAAGAATTCAACTCCAGCTGCTCCACGATCACCTCCACCACCTCCAGCAAAGGACTCATCTGCAGCAGCACCACAACAATCTTCACCACGGCTAGCACAGGAGTCATTTCAGTTCTTTCCTGCACGGTCCTCATCAAAGGCCTTGGACCCATCTGTGGCGGGCCCGGCAGTATCCCCGCCATCGCCCCTGCCCTCAGAGCAGCCCTGGATCCCCCCTGCAACATCTACTCCCACTACAGATTCCTCACTCTCCTTTCCATCTCCACCCTCACCCAGGGGTCTTCCCAGCCATCTTGGATATCTGATCAAATCAGGCATTAAGATGGCTCCACTCACGCCTAATATAGAAAGCTCAAGAGTTCTGATATCAACGATGATGAACTCTCCCCTGACTGTTGCTACACAGACAAAAATCACCCCACCAAAACCCCTCCGCTCACCGGCTCCCGCTGCACCAACAAAAGCCCCCCCACCTATCCCCCCTCGCCTTTCACCTGGTATCTCCCATAGCTAGGATGCACTGGGTCTCAGCGTTGCCGGGACTTATAGTCATATTAAAAATCAAAACAACCCGGGGCCCTGTGTAAAAAACAGCCTCCCCTAGCGCTATTTCTGTTGTCACATCACACAGATGGGAAAACAAAATGCGAGTCAGACTGCCCAATCTGAGAAATTTGATTCATATTCCCTGTAAAAAAGATAACGCCCAGTCTCACTGAAACTAGTCTGAAACTTGCTGTGCTAAATGTCAGATCCTTATGTAACAAATCATTCTTAATTAATAATTTTATTTCTTCTTATAATCTTGATTTTATGTTTTTAACTGAAACATGGCTTGACAAAAACACAGGAAATTTAGTTCTAATAGAATCTGCTCCACCCAACTTTATGTTTGAATCTGAAACACGAGAAAACAAAAAGGGAGGAGGTGTGTGTGTGCTTTTGTTAGAGATGAAATAGTTACCCACAGGTTGTCCTTTGGGGTGTTTTCAACATTTGAGTACGTATCCTTTAAAATTGAGCTAAAACAGTCTCCATCCATTCTCTTCATTGTTTTATACAAGCCTCCTCAGCACTGCCAAAGTTTTATTGATGATTTTACTGAGATGCTTTCAGTCGTATGCACAGACTTTGATGGTTTGGTTATAACAGGTGATTTCAATGTTCATGTTGATAATATCTGTGACAGAAACGCGAAAGAGATTCAAGCTGTCCTTGAAACTTTCGGTCTTACTCAGCGCGTGAGTGGCCCGACCCACAGCAGAGGGCACACCCTAGATCTTCTAATTACAAAAGGGGTTAATATTTCAAACGTCAATGTGGTCGATGTTGCTCTGTCTGATCATTTCTGTGTCTTCTTTGACCTTTCTGTTTTTCCCAAACCACCAGCTGGTCCTGCAGTTGTCCGGAGGAGACACATAAATGACAGCACGGGAAAACTGTTTATGGAAATGATTAACTTTGAAAATGTCTCATGTTCTAATGTAAATGATTTGTTGAACTGTTACATCTAGTGTTTTGGATGTGCTCGACGCCATTGCCCCTAAAAATTGTTTTTAAAAAAGCAGAAGGCGCCATGGAGAAATGATGATTCGGTCAGGGCACAGAAAAGGGAGTGCCGCCGGGCCGAACGAAAATGGCGCAAGTCGAAGCTCCAGGTTCAGAAAGAGATTTACAGAGAGAAGTTGAGATCATCACCAGTCTGAGTTCATCTACATGCTGCCTCCATGTGTGACCTCCAGATTTCTAAAGTCTGTGCTGAACAGTTTATTAGCACCACTCACTCACATAGTTAACATGTCGCTTCAATCTGGAACATTCCCAATGTCTTTGAAAATTGCGGTCATAAAAGCCTCTCCTAAAGAAGAGCAGTCTTGATGCCGCAGTACTGAGTCATTACCGGCCCATCTCTAATCTGCCATTTTGGGGCAAAGTCCTTGAAAAGGTTGTTTACCAACAGCTCACTGATTTCCTCTTAATAAACAACTCATTTGATGTTTTCCAGTCAGGTTTTAGACCTCATCACAGCACTGAGACTGCTGTTGTCAAGGTGACAAATGACATCCACCTGAACACTGACGTGGGCAAAGCCACAGTCTGAATTCTGTGTTAGATCTGAGTGCTGCTTTTGACACTGTCGATCATGGGACCCTCTTACAGAGACTAGAGGACTGGGTGGGCATCACTGGCACTGCCCTAAACTGGTTAAAGTCCTATCTGGAAGACAGGAAGTACTTTGTCGAAATTGGTAACTGTGTCTTAGACCAGATGCCCCTGACCTGTGGGGTGCCCCAAGGGTCAATCTTGGGACCCCTTCTATTCAACCTCTACATGCTGCCCTTAGGTCAGTTGATACGCAGCGAGAATGTGTCCTATCACAATGATGCAGACGACACTCAGATCTATGTTTCACTGACGGCAGGTGAATATGGACCAGTGGATTCACTCTGTCACTGCATCCAACAGATCAGTGTGTGGATGCAAAACAACTTTCTCCAGCTGAACTCAGACAAGACTGAAATCATCGTCTTTGGCCCACAGAAACAAAGAGAAAGTGTTAACAGTCACCTCCAGAGTCTCGCTCTAAAACCTACAAATCAAGTTAGAAATCTGGGGGTAATAATGGACTCAGACTTGAATTTTAACAGCCACGTCAAATCAATAACATCAGCAGCTTTTTACCATCTAAAAAAACATTTCCAAAAATCAAAAGTATAGTGTCTAAACCAGACCTGGAGAGACTTATCCATGCGTTTGTCTCTAGTAGATTAGACTACTGTAACGGCCTGCTCACTGGCCTCTCCAAACGAGCTGTAAAACAGCTGCAGTACATCCAGAACGCTGCTGCTCGGGTCCTGACTAGAACCAGGAAGTACGATCACATTAGTCCTGTGCTCAGTCTCTGCACTGCCCCCTGTGGCTCAGAGAATAGACTTCAAAGCAGCTCTGCTTGTATACAAGTCTCTCCATGGCCTAGCACCAAAGTACATCTCGGACATGTTAGTGCCATATGAACCATCTCGGACTCTGAGGACCTCAGGGACCGGCCTCCTGCTGGTGCCCAGAGTCAGGACTAAAACATGGGGAATCTGCGTTTCAGTTTTATGCAGCTAAAATCTGGAACAGTCTTCCTGAGGATGTGAGACAGGTTCTACTCTGGCAATGTTCAAATCTAAACTAAAAACTGTTTTGTTTGGCTGTGCATATGACTGAAATGCTTTTCTTTGCACTCTTCTCTTTAATGTCTTGAACTATTATTTTGTGATTTCTGTCATGTCTTTGTGATTTTAATGCATTTTTTCCTGTTGTGTGAAGCACTTTGAATTGCCTTGTGTACGAATTGTGCTCTACAAACAAACTTGCCTTGCCACTTCAGTTTGATGCTTGGTGAGACTCTCCTCTCGTTGCTAGAGCCAGGTCCTCCTTTGACACACTGTCCACTTTCATAAATCTTTTTGCAGCCTCCCTTTGACTTCCACTGGTACAACGCCACACAACAATAACATCTCATCGGACCCTTTTCGTACGGTGGGACACAGTAACAAGCATTATTTTAAATAAATCCTATCAGGTAGGTCACCTCAAAAGGTCAGACTAAGCAAAGTGCTCTCTTCACTCTTTCCTCCACTAAACTTCATCATCCTCCTAACATCACGAACACCAACAATATTCACAAAATCCCTCACATCCCCTGAAATCCCCCCTTTCTTCCCTCCCGCAGTGTCAAGTGGGAAACACTTGACACGCCGCCATTCTTTATATATTTTGATTTCCAACGCTTTCTTTTGTTGCTCTTTTGAGGCACAATCAATAACTACAAGTCCACTCGGGGTCACTTTAATTGACCTCTCACTCCCTACTTCCTGGTGACTGAAACAGCCCGGGACATGTGAGGAGCCCCTCATCACTAGTGACAGCCAACATTCTAACAAGCAGCGGCCTCCCTACTTTTAGGAACACTTGAATCACTCGACAAACTATCTTTCTTTCTCTTCTTTTTATTCTCCATCTCCATCATTTCAAACTCGCCACTGGACGACTGGGCTTCCCGCCCCGACAGCATTTACGTTTGCATCCCTCTCCCAGTGTCCTACAGTCCCCCTCTGATTAGTGTAGCTCATTTTACTTTATACTCTAGAGGAGAGGGTGGGGCATAGGAGAGAGTCACTGCCTCGTCTATCGACACTGAATGTTGTCTTAAAGGAAAAGACAGTAAGCCCCAGGTCAGCAGGGTCTGAAAACACATCTTGCCTCTCCCCACTATATTTATGACAAGATAATAATGTTATAATAAGAATGTTTTACAGTTTCCTACGGCCCACACAACCCAGTTTGATGTTTACCTATTGTTTTTAGACACCAAAGTCTCATTTGTAGTATTTTCACTTGATTCATTCTGTTAGATGTCAATAAAAGTCTGCTATTTTGAATTAAAAGCCGACATCTAAAATCGGGCCTCCCTGTAGTTTCCTCATCCCATTTCTTTTGCCACCGTTTATCCACCAAACTCTTAAAAAGGCTGATGCACTCAAGCTTCCCATTCTGGAGAAGGGCCTCTTTTGCCGTTTCATTACCAATAATACCTGAATGCCCAGAATCCAGACAAAATGACACGCAGGCCACCCAGGATTCCCAGTATAATGTGCATTCTGTCCCGGACCACCCTCAGATTGAGCCTGACCTGCGGCTGAAGAATCTGAACGGACACATGACAACCAGGTTTGTTTCAGTCGATCCAATCGAAAGCCCACCAGACGCCATTACGCTGCGTTCACAGATCGTTGACGATCAGAACTTTTGGGATGTATTTCAAACTTGGATAATAGATTTAGTCACAGATTCATTCAATTTAAAGTTTAACGATATCAAGTATGGAGTCATTTGGCACGATTACCATTTTTTATGATTTTTTACAATTTAAGAAAGCCTTTTGCCACGTTCTAATTCAGAATTTCATGCAAAGTATTGAAAATATATAAGACGTTCTTGTAGTTTTCCATTCTTCTGTATTGAAATGTTTCGTTTTCAATTCCTCTTGTTTGTGTCAAGGCAGCTCAGGCTTGTTATTGCTATCACCATCGGTGAACAATCTGTTCTATACTGCCTTTATTGATAAAAAAACAAAAACATTAATCATTTCTTTGAATGATCTCTACTCCATATGAACGGTTCTTCATCGGCCTCGAAGAATTGGTTCTCCTCCTGAGTGGGTCCAGCTCCACCGTGTATCTGCAAATTGAGGCCTGTCCGTCCGAGGGAGTGGGATCTCTCCTTCACTGTGGAACTCCTACAGGTTTCTACTTTTTCCCAAAGAGGTTTGGTAGTTTTTCCTGGCCGAGAAGGAGGGTCTAAGGACAGGGGGGCTTGGGACATCTATCTAAAGGACACAGGACGCTGGGACATTACCAAGTCCTTATGAACACTGTTTATTTTGTTTTCCACTGTAGCCCCTCGAGACCACTACTGTTGTGATTTTGGGCGTTACAAAAATAAATTGAATTGAATTGCATTTCTGGCAGGCTGTGCGCACTTTTTTTAAATACAATTTTTGTATTTGATAAGCAGCAAATGCCTTGAATACTATTACATAATGTGGCAGTCAATGGTGTTTTAAAAAGTCTGTAGAAAAATCAAAGTTCATGTGTACTATATTGAATGAGTATTGTATAATATTTGTGTAATGTCTTGTATTCTGCTCCTCCTTATGTGGATGTCTTATCCTGTTGTTGTTAATGAGTTCACCTATAGAGGGCGAACTTGTCCTGATGTGCAAGCTGTTCAAGTTGTGTGCCGCATGTACGTGTGCCAAGAAAGTCGAGTGCCGCACTGTTACGTGCTGCCAAGAAGTCGAGTACACGTTTGAACAAAGTGAGATGTTGTCCATCATTATTTCGGCCACAATGCAGCATCATGTTTTTTTGAGAAAAAAAGGAGAAATATAGGTACTGTAGGTCTGCACTAGAGGGGTCCCTTTCACATGTTTGGGGATCCATCCAGATGAAAGGGTGACATGGAGAGTTCTCATTGAGAAGGGGATAGATAAATACAATAAGGTTATCAAAGTAATGCGACGTCTTTCTGGCAGTAACTGGGGCAGATAATCAGAATCAGAATCAGAGAGTTTATTGACATTGTCAATGACCAGAATTCACAGACATAGGAACTTGTCTCGGCATTAAGGTGCAACATAAAACACTGAGCAATAATAAAACAACATATATTCAATCCAAAGGGCATGCATTAGGAAACAATTTAAAATTACTATAGTATGAAATAAAAATAGGCATTAGACTATGTACAAGTTTCAAGTTTAAGCTGTTACAAAAGTACAGTTAGTAGTAGTGTGAAGTAGCGGTGCTCAGAAAGTGACAGTGCAGTAGGAGTGAGTCTGAAGGGATGAACAGTCGTTAAAGTGGCAGGTGTTTAGAAGTGTTCATGAGTCCAACGGCAAGAGGGAAAGAAACTATTCTTGTGGCGGGAGGTTCTAGTCCGGATGGACCGTAGCCTCCTGCCTGAGGGGAGTGGTTCAAATGACCTGTGGAGACAGCGTTTGGTCCTGCGCTGTGCCACAGAGGGACGCATCGTACGTCTCGGTGTCCCTGCCTTGCTGGCTTCAGCAGAGGCGCAGTTAGTAGTGAAGTCTCTCCGTTTTGTCCCTGGCTGTGGCTCCAGCAAGAGGGCGCTGTAGTCTCCGTTTTGTCGTCGCGCTGGCTGTGGCTTGGAGCTCGCAGCAAGAGGGCGCTTGTAGTCTCACGTTTGTCCCCAGGCTGTGGCATCCAGCAGAGGGCGCTGTAGCTCTCCTGTTTGTTCTGTTTGTTTCCTGCAAGTCCACGATCATCCCTCCACTGTCTTCTGGGTGTTGAACTCCAGGAATTGGTTTACCCAGGATGCACCAGAGACAAAACAGAACCGCGTCCACCTCCCTCCTGTAGAGCAGAGCACATGTCCCCGTCCGAGATGAATAACGTTGATGAGTTTTACGAGATCGTGTGCCTTGGAGGTGCAGCAAGCATTTTGTGTTCAGGGAGAAGGAGCCAGATAAGCCACACCCTTTTAATGATCTATTGGTTCATTTTCAGACTTCTGGACTGTGATGATGTCATACTCGACAGAGGGTGACAAAAGAACAGATTTTATTGATGATTTACATTGAAAACTTAAAAAAGGAAAACTCCACAAATGTTGAAGCTGATCATTTCGACTTAGGCGAGGCGTAAGCCTTAGACTTTGTGTCTGCACTGTGATCGTCTTTGACTATCAATTTGCAGCTGAACAACATACTGCCGTATTTATTGTGGAATGGAGTTATCGCATACGAACAAGATGTACTGCTTCCAGTTACCTCGTATTTTTGGTTTACTTTTTGTAAACAGCAAACACAAACATTAGATTGGCAGGAGATATCTGCCTGTGCTAGGGGTATTAGCTACAGTTTGCGAACGTGTTTATAAAGTATAGTAGACTAGAAAAAGGTGCGGCATACACTCTGACCTAGGCTAGGCCACACTACTGGCAGACTAAGCTTTTTTCAACACATGTAGCTTCGTACTGAGTCCTAAAGAGCAGATTGCTTACAAGAATGTACTAAGCGTTATAGTAATGCTCTAGCATACGTTAATCTCTCACAAGGATTATCATCACAGCAAGCCTCAGTGGAGTAACAATAAATGTAGTGTATCCTATATATATAAGACTTATAGATGAAAGGAATGGTACGGTACGGAACGATGTGGTTCACTGTCAAGTAAGTTCCCCTAGTATGTCGTCTGGTGACTCTTGTTTCATGGTGTCAAGTCGTAAAAGGGGCAGAGCGCCTGAACGCGGGCGTATGCGCATGCTCACGTCTGTATAAGGCTGAGAGCAGTCCTCAACTGAAGCTCACGAGAGCAGTGCAACTGTCTGGATCATGATGAAGATACACAACTAGCGAGTCATTAAGAAGTATGGAATAGGGACTTAACGCCTGTCATCGTGCCCCTGTGCGCTTCTCAGCTGCTCTGCCTCGTATACACAAACGTGGCCTGTTATCTCTGGACCCATCCACTGACAGCCACCTCGTACACACTCATGCTTCAAGACGTCTGATTCCTCTACTAGCACAGAGATCTGAGAGCTCTCGCAACCGTGCACAGTAGAGGCGAAGATTTCGAAGAAGTTCGATGCTCAATCTGAAGGCCAGGGCGAAGGGAGCATAGCGCTGCAGGTGGCGTCGCTTGTGGACATGGCTATGACTCAGACCTGGGGAGTTGCAGAGCTGACCAACGGTAAAGTAATACCGGATGAGTGACGCGCGGACAGCTGTAAGAGTCGAATGCCACGGAGACAAAATCAGTTGTAGGAACGAGAGCACTAATCCAGAGATTCAAAGCGCACTCATAGCATCTCTTCAAAAGCGAAAGCACACAAGAGACATCTCTTAGGTCTAAACCATACAGAGAACTGAACGACGCCTCGAACGTGAGGAGAGTCAACGCAAGAGCGCGAGCGCGGGAACCGCAGAGCAACGGAGAGGGCAGGCTGCCCATGCAGGGCCGCGCTCGCTAGACTGGGGACAGCGACCTTAAACACACGCAGGCAGTGGAGGAAATAACGCAAGAGAGGAATCTCAACAAAGACGCCCTCTGGCTGCGAGCCACAGCCAGGGAGCAACCGGAGACTAGTCAAGGTCGCCCCTCTGCTGGAGCCACAGCTCAGGGACACAGCGGAGTACTACATCAGCGCCCTCTGCTGGCACGCACCAGCCAGGGACAAATCGCGGAGTCTACCATGGCGGCTAAGTGATTTTGCGAATGCGATGCAATCTCGACACCATCACATTCATTACGTTCTTGCAAAGCAGCAGGTTCCATGGTGGAAGGCAGTAGCAAACCCCGACGCTCGTAGTATGGAGGCGGGTGCACCTAAGCATACTCCTCACCTCCCGCCACGAAGAATAAGTCTTTACTTCCTCCCCAACCAGTTGAACCTCATGAAACACACCCTTCTAAACACCTGCGCACTTTAACGACAATACCGTGTGTTCAATACAAACTCACCACTACGGCTACAGGGGTCACTAAAGTTTCTCATGCACGGCTATACAAACTTGATACTCAAAACCAATCTCGAGCACTGCCCCTAGACAGTGGATGGAAGCAATAGTAAAATTGGACCTCCGTAGATCATACTGTTCTACACTCTCATTTACTACAATAATATTCGCTGAGGTTGTGAATGTGAATCTAATAAATCGCTCATCGTTTCCTCCCCCATACAATGTGCACCAATCGGCTCCGTTGGATTCTCGGAAATCAGCTCATGTGATTTTACTCTTGGACGAGAGCTTCCACCCCATCCGTGGAATCACAGTATGGCTGTTCCTACTGTTTGGAAAACCACTAGCCCAGCGTGGAACATAGACGCGAGAGCAACAAGTGCCGTACTGCTTCGCGTTTGGACGAAGTATGGTGCCTACAGACAGAGGTACAAAACTGAGAGTAAAGCGGCTCACCATCGTTAACATGGATCCAACATCGCCACAGGTGCAGTGACATAGTAACTAGATGCAGCCTATCTCGAGGCTAAGGTCGATGGGCCACGCCAGGGTATACTGAGCACGAGAGAAGAAGGACTATCAGCGCTCCGTATGAGCTGACTTGAGTGCCGGCGAGCCTAGGACAACCTATAATCAGATAGCTTACATGCGCTATTTAGAGTGCGTTCTTGCTATCCTTAACGAAGTGGTCTCTCGCTTAGACAGTATCTGAGCAAATCTGTTCAGGACCTCTCACAGTAGATCTGTCAAGGCCTCTGTCAACTCGTGGAATGCGCAGGTGGATACCACTCAACACAAGCATTAATGCCTTGCTACAACCAGCGGGAACCCTCTAGTTGGCATCTGGACATATCGAGACTACACCCTATCCTCAGGCATGGAAGGCTTTACGGTCCTACCTTTCTCGGGACAATATACGAAACTACCACACGCCAATGAAACATGGTCTTCTTTCGCCGCTTCTTGCCGATGTGGCCCTGAATGCGACTAAATCTATCTAATCCGACGTCATCTGTACACATCATTCTCATTTTACAACTTGTGAATCTCAATCTTCAACTCCATTCTGTCCTCAGAATGCTCTTCCACTTTGGCTTAACATGACTACAATAGCGCACACAACTGTATGAAATACGCAAGCTGCACAACTCTTAGTTGCTACAAGAATAGTCAAAAGTTTCGGCCTCAATTTCTATTTTTAGGATTGTCGAGAGCAATTAACAAGCTGAATTCATGTAAGATTATAGTACTCTTAATACTGCATGACCACCTTTAGGAGTTGGAGAGATGCAGTATGTTGTCAAGACCACTCTTATTTTACAACTTAAGAGGCTTACTATATTAGATATACTCTCAATTTGAGCATATAGTCCTATCAATGCGATGAAATCAAAGTTTCCTAGTGATTGTTAATTCTCTCTTTGTATCACAGATTGACACATTTGCAATATGCTTTTTATACATACCTAGATCTGAATGACACAGACGATCTATGAGACGTTGGTAGCTTGTATTTATAGTTATTGTTCTCGACACGAGCCATATTGTGATCTACCCGCTTGCTTTCAATTACACATACTCACTAAACAACATTTAGTAATTTTTGTAAATATATCAATCTGCGTCCACATCGATGCCAGCTCTTGCCAGAAATCCTTGTGGAAATTATCGCAATCAAATTACATTACTACTTGTTAACGCCCAATCCTCACAAGCCGTACATACCAGAAGCTAAGATGCCCAGGGCATCCCAAGCTAGAGCGCGTCTACTAGCCAGGTTGAGGAGTTAATGATCTAAATGAGTTAGACACGTCGGGATCATAGATGAGGAGGAGCACTTGGTAATCAGTCGCGCGCGAGCGTACTGCTAGGTCCTTACGAGGGGTAAGAAATGCTCCAGACGCCGACACAGCACTCAGTGCTATACAAGAAGAACCACGTGCCCGTGTAACTCGCACGAGGAGATAAGACTAACCAAGACCTCTTTGGGAAAAAGTAGATAAGATTGACATACGTAGTGTCCTTAAAGTTCCACAGTGAGAGAGATTCTCCACTCCCCTTTTCTGATTCGTACCAGCAGAACATCAAGAAGTGCAAGAGTGAAACAAAGGTGGCATGCTCGGGACCACGACTCACGGATGGCAGCTAAGGCCACAAGATTTATCTGTACGCGAGCCACCTTACACGGAGGAAGTAATTCCGTTATTCATATAATGGAGTAGATAGGATCATTCAAAAGAATGTAATATATATAATGTTATTTAGTTATTTATATGTTTTATATATTACAATTATACTTACATCATACTATATAATAATAGTATATAAGTGGTAGTA